>CAUYLG010062667.1:0-74871 GCA_963573385.1 Cacajao melanocephalus | reverse complement strand
GTTTTTTCTGTTTCTTAGTTTTCCTTTGGCGGACGCCCCTTCCCCGCAGAGCTGGACCTTCCCAGTTCAGCTGTGCTTACTGTGAAACTCTCAGTCCTCAGCGCTTCCAATTGCTGTTCTCCTTGTGGGGATGGGACCAGCTGAGCCGGACTCAAAGGGCACCCCGTCCTGTATACTCCACGCCGAGAAGCACTGTGCCGGGGCGCCGTGTTCTTCCTTCTTAATGCTGTAGACAAATTACCAAAATTGATGAACTCATAGTTGGGTATTACATAATACTACTAATTCAATGACACCTTCTTACTCCTTCTGCCTTTTTTTTTTTCTTTTCTTTCTAATTGTCAAAGGGCGTTTATTTCATTTTTGTCTTTTTTTCTTTTCCAAAAACTATGCATTTCAAAAATTGCTTTCTTTAAATCACACAGACTTTTAAGATCATTCCTTGTGGTCTGTGTTCTGATCTACCCAGATGCTTTTTGTTTTTTAGCATTTTCAGATTCAATGTGGACTTAGTCTTTGTGTCAGTATTTTTAAACCAATGTTAGATCTTTCTGGTAGTTTCCCTCTTCAGTTCTCCTCATCAGGTTTTGTGTGTTTACTTGCTCTGTTTCTGTTTTGGTCTGTCTTCGCTTGCCACAAATCCTGTGGAGCAGTAAGGGTAGGGTAGGAGCAATAGAGATCATGTTTGGTCTTTTTTTTCTCCTTTTAGTCACAGTTATTTTGAAGTTTTGGCATCTTCTGTCTTCAAGTTAGGCTGAAGGTATGATTTCATGTGGAATTTGCTTTTTCCTTATTGTTTTGGGGAGGACATGGTATAAAGTAGGTATCTATATAGCTGCGTTTTTTTTTTTAAGCTCTGAAGAATATTTATAGCATATTATATACATTCATTTTTTTCCTCTGATTTCTTAGATATAAACTATAGAAAAGATTAATTAGAAGCGGCAGTGATTTTTAGGGGGTGAATATAGTATAATTAACCCTTTTCTGTTGTTAAAGGTTACAGATGAGGCAATTTCAAAAGAACTGGAAGTGTGATTTAGATTCAGCCTTGAATAAATTAGAGGTATGACATTATTTTATCCTTCTGAACCACAGTTCTGTCTAGGAGAAAAGCAAAAAAAAAAGACATTTATTATTTTAAATACATTGCTGGGATCTCTGAAAATCAATAGCAACCAAAAAGTTTTGAATAATAACTCCATTTTTTTATGAAAATTTTAGAAATGTGGCTGTTATACAGAAAAACATCTCAAGAAAAGGAAGTTTTATTTTTCTTACAAGTTAATATTTTGAAATGCAAACATTTAATTTCTAGAGTTGTAGACTGTTTTAAAAATAATTCTAAAAATACTTGTTCAGTTTCAAAATTAACTTGCATTAAAGTAAAATAATAATTCGAAGCTTAGCTTTTAATTCTTGAGGGTGGGCAGCCTCACTCAGTTCACAAGAAACCTGAGGTACTTGTCATGGATGTCTACAGTACATGAAATGGTGGAAGAAAGCCCAGATCACACAGAACTCTCCAACCATTTAGAGTATAAGAAATGAGGACCTTAAGGATGATTTTTACTTTTAAATTTAATATCATTTTTGTATTCATGTAGTAATTGTTGCTCTGGTTTTAATTTGTACTTTTATATCCTTTAGACAACTTTTTTGTTGGTGTGAAAACTTTAGTTTTTAACAGAAATTATAGAAAGATAATAAGTTTACTGAAATTTACTTTGTAGCCACTTTTGTAGAATGTAATGTCCAAAATGATATGTGGGCCCAAATTATAAATGGCCAAATAACATTAAAATGCAATTTCTAAAAGTAGTAAAGTAATGCATTGCCGTGGAGATACCTCAAATCATGCTGCTCATCGTCTGTTTTCCATAAAATCCATCTCCACTGTCGAATTCAGGTTTGGGGGTGAATATAGTTAAGTACTTTAAGACCTGTATAATTAAAACAAATGTGCATTGCTATTTGGAATTTATAGAGGCTTTGCAATAGCCAGAAGAGCAAAGTATATTATTGATGTGGTGCTTGTCAGTAAGTTTATAAGATCTACGAATTTTGTCTTACTAATTTATGTATGTCTAATGCGTAAACGTGCTTGACCCTAAAACCACGTTTGCATAAATGACATAGTTTTCGTTCTTTTTTTCTTTTTTGTTTTGTTTTTAATAATTTTGATAGCATTGTAAAGAAAAAGGTGACTGGACCAGATTGGGAAAATTATACCTTAATGTAAAAATGGGCTGTGAAAAATTTGCAGATTTCGAGAGATTTTGTGCTTGCATTGCTAAAACACTCACAAAAAACTATGAAGAAGAAAGACCAGATGTTCCCTTTTGTGAATTTGCTGAAACAGGTAAAATGTAACTTTTGGCCTGAATATTGCGTATGAGGATGGTGCGGTGTTCTTTTTCGTTTTTTAGAGACAGGGTCTTCCTCTCTTACCCAGGCTGGAGTACAGGGGTGCAGTCATAGCTCACTGCAGCCCCGAACTCCTGGGCTCAAGAAATTTTACTGCCTCAGCCTCCCAGGGAGCTGGCACTACAAGCACATGTCACTATACCCAGCTAATTTTTTTATTTTTTGTAGAGACATGGCCTTGCTTCATTGCCCATGCTAGTCTCAAACACTTGCGCTTAAGGGATCCTCCCACCTCAGCCTCTCAAAGCACTGGTGTTATAGACAGAAGGCACAGCTTGTCAGTGGCAGTGTTCTTAACAAGAATGTAAAACTCTTTAATATTTTCCAGGTTGTGAATAAATTAATGCAGTTTCAGATACTTTTCCTTCTTTTTCTGAAGTTTTCCATCTATTTATTGTTAAGTTAGATTGTAATGATAAAAGGTGAAGAATTGGTGTTTTAGTATCAGATGTTTTATATTCTTATTTTTCTTTTCACTCAAATTGGTAAAACTATTGCCAGCAAATTATACTGGAGCACCTGAATTTTTGAATTATTTAAGTTGTTACTCTCTTTACTATTACAAGTAAACAGAATTTATATAGTTTTGAATTTGCTTTGTTTTTGACCTGAGTTCTTTACTACTGTAGCCTTTATCAGGGGTTGGCAAACTTTTTCTGTAAAAAGCCATATAGTAAATATTTTAGGCTTTGAACATACCACATGTGATCTTTATCACATTGTTTTATTTTCTTTTTAAACGATGCTTTGAAAACAGGAAAACCATAGTTGGCTCATAGGCTATACAAAAACAAGACACAGTTTGCCAACACCTGGTCTTTGTGATAGTGTCAATAATTCTGTATTAGTTTGCCTCTTCCATCATTTTAAGTGACTACTTTATTTTCTTTTGTATGCCTACTTTTTGTTTCAGTTAGCAAAGATCCACAAAACAGTAAAGTAGATAAAAGTGTGCTGGGAAGAATCGGAATCAGTGCTTTGTACTTCTATCACAAGCTGTTGCAGTGGTCCAAGGTACTTCATTGAGTTTTTGTCTTAGCTTGGTATAGAGAGCATTAGCTTTAAAATTATGGACAGAATATAAGTTAACCCTGCAAATTAGGAACTTGATAATAATCATTACAGTTGATAAAATGGGACCCAGACTAGTGAGTGATTTATTAGATGGTATATTAAGCAAATGGCTACTATTTAAAATCTCAAGCTGGATGCAGTGGCATGTACCTATAGTTCCAGCTACTCAGGAAGCTGAGTTCAAGGCCAGCCTGGGCAGCATGGATGGATTCCTGTCTTTAAAAATAGTTGTTATTATAAAAATAAATAAAATCTTAGTATAGAGAACACTTAACCCATTTGTGCTGGAAGGTGCAAATTTTTTTGTAGAAAAAATCAGCCCTTGGTGATGACCTTGAGCAGTAGGATGTAAATAACTCCCACAAGCTTAACACTAGGCATAAATGGGTTAAGAACCCATGTTAAATGTCATATTTATTTGAAGTAACTTTCAACTCATATTATTTTGCCAACACCTGAGTATCCGTTATATTGTAATTTTAGAAGAGTTCAAGACACATTTCTTTTTTTTTCCTTTGTGATGGAGTTTCGCTCTTGCTGCCCAGGCTAGAGTGTAATGGCGCGATCTAGGCTCACCACAACCTCTGCCTCCCGGGTTCAAGCAATTCTCCTGCCTCAGCCTCCCAAGTAGCTGGGGTTACAGGCATGTGCCACCACACCCAGCTAATTTGTATTTTTAGTAGAGACAGGGTTTCTCCATGTTGGTCAGGCTGGTCTCGAACTCCTGACCTCAGGTGATCCACCTGCCTCAGCCTCCCAAAGTGCTGGGATTACAGTTGTGAGCCACTGCACCCAGCTAAGACACATTTCTTAAGATGAACTCAGAATACTCACAATTAACAGAACTTCTTAAAAATCACCTCCTAGAATACCCCGGAACACTATATACACTATATCTTTATGTCTTTGAGGCTTAGCTTACCACAGATAGAGGTGGTTTAGTGACTCAAGACCATATTGTATTACCATTCTTTAGATATTCCTGAGGTGGCAGGTGGAGTTATAGACTCAATAGAGTTCAAGTAGAGGACAGGGAAATCCAAAATAGGGAGGAAGTGCTCAGAGATGGAGTTATATAGAAAGTGGAGTAGAGATTGTGGTCACTATTAATTTAACTATTAAAGTATATCTTTTGTTACTTGCTACTTTTATAAAGAGGTTATTTCACAACTGAATATGTTCAATAACATTTAAGTACATGGTCACCTGTATACCTACAAAATTCATGAATTAAAAAGAAAAATTTTTTTAACTTAGAATGGTTAAATAGAAAGTCTCCAGGCTCAAAAGTCTCCAGGAGGCTTTGCTTTTATTATGTGGTAGGCCTGGAGCAGGCAAGGTGTCCCTTGTGTCTGCTCTCACAATCCAGCTTAAGGTTGGTCATAGCATTAATACCCTGACTGTTTAATGCTTGGGAATTTAAGGACTACCTAACAAGGAGATCCTTTATAAAAACTCAGACTGGGCCAGAAGAGGTGGCTCACGCCTGTAATCCCAGCACTTTGGGAGGCCGAGGTGGGCAGATCACTTGAGGTCAGGAGTTCAAGACTAGCCTGGCCAACATGAAACCCCATCTCTACTAAAACATACAAAAATTAGCTGGGCATGGTGGTGCATGCCTGTAATCCCAGCTACTTGGGAGGCTGAAGCAGGAGAATTGCTTGAACCTGGGAGGTGGAGGTTGCAGTGAGCCGAGATCACACCACTGCACTCCAGCCTGGGTGACAGAGTGAGACTCTATCTCAAATTTAAAAAAAAAAAAGAAAGACTGATTTTGCTGAAATTTTAGAGTATTTTTTAATTTTATTTGGTTATTATTTCTTAAGACAGTAGATTGGTGAATTTTATCGATTTTAATTAAAATTTTAAGCAATTTATTTAGAAAATTATTTTATCACCTTAGTATGAATTTTTTAATGAAACCTATTCCTTTTTTAATGTAAAAGTAAAATCATTGAAATTTAACTAAACATATCCCTTTAAAAATGCACTCATTTATACAGTCACCTTGAAAGTACCTTCACATCATAATAAGCATTTGATTCAAATAGGATAGGATATAAAACAAGGGTCTATACACTAAGGCCTGTGGGCCAGAATTCACCCAAAGCCTGTTTTTATACAGCCCTCAAGCTAAGAATTTTTTTACATTTTAAAAGAGTAATAAATTTAAAAAACAGCAATCAAAAAGAATGTACAACAGACTAAATGTGGCCTGCAAAGCCTAAGCTATTTACTGTCTGGCCATTTACAGGAAAAGCTTGCTGACCCATGGTATAAAATAATTATATATGTCCAATTTCTGATGTCTAAACCAAAGGTAATTTTCATGTAGAATACATGAAATAATTAATCTACTCAATTAATAATTTTAGCTAACAATTTTATTTTATTTTTCACTATCATTCTTTTTCTAAATTTTTTGGGAGGTAGGGCAGGGATTTTACCACACTGCCCAGGCCGGTCTCGAACTTCTGGGCTCTAGTGATCATCCTATTTGAGCCTCCTCCTGAGTATGTCTAAATTTGATAACAAATTTTCATTTTTATTGTCTCTCCCTCCTGGATCCCAGATTGACCAACAGAAGAGAAGCAAAAACATAGCATCAGTAGTTTTCTAATATTAAATGGAATCCTTTTGTCAAATGAAATCTTAAGAAGAAGTACAGTGTATAAAACAAAAAGAAGGCTGCCGATAAAGGGGGTCTCGTGATATTGGTGGGAAGGGTGGTTAATATGAGGGAGAACCTTGCTTGTTCCTCTTTCCCTTTCATCTGTGAACAGTAAGGGCCTTAAGGAAAGGGTCTTGGAGCAGTTCAGCAGTCTAGGATGATGATTCAAACTGGATAATTGGCTTTTGAATAATTATCAATGTCTTTGTGTGCCTATAATTGATTGATACCCAATTAGTGTTCTTTATTTTTATTCTAGGGAAGGAAGGTCTTAGATAAACTATATGAATTAAAAATACACTTTACAAGTTTAAAAGGACTTATAGGGCCTGAGATGTTAGCATCAAGATGTCAGATTGTGAATGTTGCAGCAGAAATTTTTCTAAAAAGTGGAAGCCTAAATGGTGCCATTTGGGTAATGAGGGGTAAGTTCTGATATATGCAAGCATAAAATAATTTGTTAAACTTGTTATGCATTTTTGTCTATGTAATTAGTTTAAGTTGCTATTGAACTGTGGTTAATAGTTTGGTCTAAACCCTAGTGCAGATGTGGGGTAGGAAAGGTTGTTATGTAAACTAAAAGGAAAATGTTAACTTAGCCTTAAAGAAGAAATTATTGAGCCTTTGTTGATTTAGAAACTAGTTCTTGCTATGGCCTGGGCCCCATACTAACTGCTTGCCCTGAGTTATCCCAATTAATCTTCCTAGAACCCTGAGTTTGGAACTATTAAAATCCCTATTTTATTGATAAGAAAATGTTGCCAAAGATATGGACCAACTTGCCCAAAATGACATAACAAGTAAGGAATGGAGGCCAAACTCAAACCCAGACAATCCAGCTTCGGAGCCCAGGCTTCAGCAGCTATGTAAGACAGAAATCCTGACTGTAGTATGCATAAACTCTGTCTTCACACATATAGGCAAACATGACTTCAAACCAAGATGAGTAGAGCTTACTTTCCTTGGTAAGGCAATTTTTCTAAGCAGAAATTACAATGAAATTAAGCCAGCAGGAACAAATAAGCTT
This sequence comes from Cacajao melanocephalus, assembly GCA_963573385.1. Lineage (NCBI taxonomy): Eukaryota > Metazoa > Chordata > Mammalia > Primates > Pitheciidae > Cacajao > Cacajao melanocephalus. The sequence goes on along the minus strand of CAUYLG010062667.1, from coordinate 67,672 downwards.
AGTTTGGTATGAGAAAAATAAAAGAGCACAATAGTGTTATGCCACTAATGAAGCTAATGGTAGCTCTGCTATTTGGACCATTAGTCAGATTTTATTTGATAAAGTGGGATAAGAACAAAGAAACTTCAAGGATATCAACAGTTTAGGTGGGAAGATAGAATCAATAAATAAAGCAAATGGAGAACTTTAAAACACACTAACACACATACTAGCACATATATATACATATGAATACATGTAATTCACATATAGGCACATATACGAACACATGTGATTCATATATGGGAAGTATATGTGTATAAAATACCTTGTATATGTTCAGTGCTGAGGGTTTAATACAGAGGTTGTGAGTAGGCTTTATTCAGAAGCTTGTTTGTAAAGATATTCTTCAACTTAAACATGGTGAGTGAGGTTGCCTAAGTGGGAAGAGTGCCAAAATGCAAAAATATAAATTAGTGAAATATAAGCCAGAGCTCACAAGCTCTGTGAGGAAAGAAGCAATGTGGCAGGAAATGGGAAGGGGAAAATAGTAGATTAAAAATGAGCTTCAGTCACCTTACAATAGGAACCACCTGCCTAAAAGTTTGTGGCAAAACCAGTCTTTCTCAAACTAGAAACTGGGGGAGTTTTAGGAGGGATGTGGAGTGATATGTGGAGATTTTGTTTTACTTTTCAATGTTGCCATTTTTAAACTAACTTTAAACTTCTATCAATTCTTTTTTTGCAGTGACAGTTTCAACTAAAAGTAATTTTCATAAGTAAGATTTTATTTCTACAAAAGAAGAGCCCGCAGAAGTATGCTCCGTTGTTCCTAGAATTTTTTAATCCTTAAAAGGGTTCTGTAGCGAACAGGCCATTCCCAAGAAAGGAAATACAAATGGGTCAATCTCACTGATAATAAGTGAGATTAATACTCACTTGTAATAAGAGAAATGTATACAAATACCATTTTTGAACCCATTAGACTATCAAAGATCAAAGTTTGGTGATATGCTTTTCATGAGGGTATAGAGAAATAGACATTCACAGAGGTTGTGTATAGGAGCTTTTTGGCAAAATAAATGTCAAAAGTTTAAAATGCATTTTTTTCATTTACTAATTCCATTTCTAGGAATTTGTACTGCATATACATTTATACCCATATTCAAAGGTATGCATATTAAATTATCTGGAATCTTTTGTTACACCAACAATGGTAACAAAGGATTCCAGGTAGTTTAAATCTTCATACCAGTTGAGCTGTGTTATAGCCAAATGATAAAGTAGAATGAGGCAGATGTGTAGGTGTTCATTTGGAATAATCTCCAAGATCTATTGCAAAGCAAAAAAAAAAAAAAGGAATGTACAGAGCAGTTGCTACCATTTGAATAAAAATAATAATACAATGGATAAATACATATTTGCTTATATCCCTTAAAATATTTTTGGAAGGATGCACAAGAAACTAGTAATAATGGCTGCCTCTGCCTGTGGGAGGAGAAATTGAGTGCTTGGAGGACAGGGCAACCAGTTAACTTTTTGCATATATTTTATCTTTTTAAAAATATGTCTTTATTACCTACTGAGTTTGTAAAAGATGGGGTTATATACATTACTCAAGTTTGAGAAATGCAGAATATCTCACACATTTTTTTGTTTGGTGGGCGGCAGACTTTATGGTGAGAAGTCTATTGTTTTGGCATTTCACTTTGACATTTCAAACTCTTTCTCAGCACTAGTGCTTTTTATCCTGCAAATGAGCAACAGATTCCTGCCATCCTTCTCCCATACCAACATAAAAAGTCTTAAAACCATCATTTTATAATCTTTGTTCAGAGGCTGAAAAATAAGTATCTTAGCTCTCTATAATACAAATTTTGTAAAAAAAAAATTATGCCATTTATTGAGAAACTGCCTTTGAATTTTGAAATAACTTATTGCCTTTATATAAATAATACATATTAATAAATATGAAAAGGTGGATAAGCAAAACTAATGATAAAAATCACATATCATTTGGTCGCCCAGAAATTTCTATTATCCACTTTAATGTTGTTATATAGACTCTTTTATACTATGCATTTTTTTTCAGGCAGTAGCCTTTTGATGAAAATTTCTTCTACAGCGTCACTTAATGGGCTGCATGGTTTTCTATCTTATAAACAGACAGTTGGATAGATCCATCTTTTGATCTGTGAATCCACTTTTACTGAACTGGCTTGTTTTTAGATTTTATTTATAAACAATAATCCCTTCTAAACATCACTGCTAAATCTCACCTTCCTTAAGGATAAATTCTGATGGAATTGCTGTGTTAAAGGGTAAAGGCATTTTAAAGCTTTTTGGTAAATGTCAGCAAATTTGCCCTTATTGCTATTCAGATTTGCAGATGTTATTTCAGGTTTATTAGAAAGTCTCTCCTTTATGAGAAATTACTAGAGAGCTATTGTATTTAGGTATAGCTTCTATACAAACATGCCCTTTAGGGATCACAGGTGCAGATGTTAGTTGTCAGTTCCAGATGTTAGTGCCTGATATTATGGGTTTTGGTTATCAGACAGGCAGACTGGTACATTCCAGGTTATGCAAACCCTAATCTACCTATTTAATACATTCCATTCCAGGTTTTTTCTCTGTGAATAGCATATAAAAGTCCTCTACACCTTCAGTTAGGTTGTAGTAATTACAGTCTTCTTAACAGTGTATGAAGATGCAGCTTATGAAATGCCCTTGCCAACGAGTATTATTATTTTTCTTATCTCTCTGCTAATTTAATAGGGCAAAAGTTATATTCACAGCTTTACTTTGCATTTAATTATTAAAGAAATTTTTTGCCCATCTATACCTTATTTTTTTGTGAATTGCCAGTTTATGTTCTTGGTCTGTTTTCTAAATTTAACATTTCTCTTCGTTATTGGTTTCATAATAATGTGAGTATTCACTGTCTACCAAGCATTGTGCCAAATGTATTACTTGTGTCATCTCGTCTAATCAGTACTAACCCCATAACGTAGGTAATGGTATCCCAAGATGAGGATGCTGAGGTTCAGAGAACATCACACAACAAATAAGTGTAGAGCAGGAATTCCAATCCAGGTCTGTCTGACTGCAAAGTCCGTATTTTTAATTACTACACCAGTACTATTATTTTCCTAGTTTCTCCTCTAAATAGACTTCATAAAATTGCAACTAGAGCAGAAGTACAAACTACATAAATAGATCCAGACCTAAGATAGTCAGCTTCCTGAGCAAAATGGTGATGCTGAGCTTGTTTTGGTAAATCTAAGACAGTGGTTCTCAAGCTTGACCATCAGAATTTTCTAGAGGGCTTGTTAAAACATGTATTACTGGGCCTACCCCCAGATTTTCTGATTCATTAAGTCTGGGGTGGATCCTAAAAATTTGCATGTCTGTGAAGTTTTTAAATGTTGATGCTGCTGATCTGGTGACCTCACTTTGAGGACCACTGCCTTACAGCACTCTCACAGTGACATTTTCTCATACCTTACCTGTGTTCTTAAACCATACTCACTCAAGTCACTCCCCCGCATTTATTAACCACTGTTATAAACACTACCATTTTTATTGTTTAAGTTAATTACATTTAGAATATTTCACCTGTGGTGGTACCTGACACAAAGTAAATATTTAGTAAATATTAGTTTAAGTTTTAGTATGAGATAGGAACTTAATTTTATTTATTTCCCCCAAATGTTTTCTTATTTCATCCTTTAATCACTTACTTGAATGCCATTTTTATCATATATTAGAATCTTGATTCTGTCGGGTCTGTTTCTGCACCTTTCTCCCAAGAATCTCTGTGTTTGTATGATAGCACGGTGCTCTTTTCATTTAATATAATCCTAGAATATGTGATATCTGTCTATTTAGGCAAGACCACTTTCACTCCTCTTCTAAATTATTCTTTGCTATTCTCAAGTGTTTATTCTTTTAATGAATTTCAGAATTACTGAATCAGGTTTTAATCTAGTTCTATAGGAAATTTGATTGGGATTATATTAAATGTATACCTTGGCTGGGCTTGGTGGCTCATGCCTGTAATCCCAGCACTTTGGGAGGCTGAGACGGGCAGATCACTTGAGGTCAGGACTTTGAGACCAGCCTGGCCAATGTTGTGAAACCCCATATCGACTAAAAATACAAAAATTAGCAGAGCATTGTGGCAGGCACCTGTAATGCCAGCTACTCGGGAGTCTGAGGCATGAGAATCACTTAAACCCGGGAGGCAGAGGTTGCAATAAGCCGAGATTGCGCCACTGCACTTCAGCCTGGACAATAGCATGAGACTCAGTCTCAAAAAAATAAAATAAATGTATACCTTAAGGAAAGAATAGGTATCTTTACATATTCCCACATTTTAGTATTCAGTATTGTAAAGGTTAATTGTTTGATAGTCTCACTGACTAGTCTGAAAATTCATTTAATAGTTTTATGTTGCCAGTGTGTATATTCGAAATATTGCATGAATAATGATTGAATATGCATATGTTGGAAAGTAAGTGGATAAAAAGACAGGCTATTATAGAAAATGTGCTCTCCCTTTGATTCTGAGACTTTTGACAAATAGAAAATATTTCCCAAATATGAAATAGAGAAAAACATGAAGATGAATGCAGTAACAACTTTTATTGCTGTAAAACTAGTATTAAGTCCACTAGTAAACTGTTTCTTATTCTTGGGAATTTAATTCTCATAAGAGTTCTCATAAAATATTCATAATAGTATTTATGTTGGTAAAATTGTGAACTAGTTGGATTAGTTAAATTTAAAGCTATTAATTTCCAAGTGACTTCTCAGTTATCAGTTAACTTTGATACATAGAATAATCAGCTTACTCAGATTTTTTTTTCTTCTTAAAAGCAGCAGTTTTATTGTGTTTGGTCCACAGTCAGTATTTCACATTATTTCATGGTACAGGGCCCCTGGAATGGGGGTCCCTATGCAGTACTTGGTGGGGCGTGTGGCTGGGAGTGATGAAGCAGTATAGCTGGCCAGACCCAGAAAGGGAGAAGGAGGGCTAGGGGCTCCTTAAAACCTACTGAGGGGCCAGGCATGGTGGCTCACACCTATAATCCCAGCACTTTGGGAGGCTGAGGCAGGTGGATCACCTAACATCAGGAGTTTGAGACCAGCCAACATGGGAAAACGCAGCCTCTACTAAAAATACAAAAATGAGCTGGGCATGGTGGCGCATGCCTGTAGTCTCAGCTACTCGGGAGGCTGAGGCAGGAGAATTGCTTGAACCTGGGAGGCAGAGGTTGCAGTGAGCTGGGATCGCGCCACTGCACTCCAACCTGGGTGATAAAGCGAGACTCCGTCTCAGAAAAAACCTATTGAAAGCTATGGTGGGGCTGGGGGATTAGCATAGAGAGGGGGTCAGGCTTAGCCCCAACAATTCAGAATTCCACTGCCTTGTATGAGCCTCAGTTTCCCCACCAGGCCCTGGGGCAGGTCTGAGAGTCTGAGGTCTATGGATCTGAGGGTCCTAGGGAAATGCAACCATTCAGAAGCCTGAGATATTTTAGCATCGTGGCTGTGCCCCTCTCCCAGGGGATTCATTTCCCAGCAACCTCTCCACTATCCCCACCCCATTCCTCAGGGAAAAAAAAAATATTTTTTTTTCTTTTGTTAATAATTCCTGAAGCTTTTGCAGGTACAGAAACCACAAACTGATCTGCTGACAAAAGGGGGAAGAGGAGAGGCAACTGGAAACTTTTGGGGACCGGTTCCCTTCCATGTCCAGGTCTCTTCTCCCCAGCGCAGCTTGGCCCACAACGTAGATGTGCCAGCAGGGACCCTTACCCTACACGCATTGGGATACAGCTTGGCCCCTTCCCCCATGGCCAGATGGCTCAATCCTGCAAAGGAACCAAGGCAAGGAGTGGAGAAAACCCTGCTGCCTGATCCCATGCTGCCACTCACAGACCCTCGGTTGATTGGCAGCACCAACAGGTTTAAAAAAAAAAAAAAGAAAACACAGAAAAACCCAAAAACCCAGACAGGGAGACAATGTGGGGAGAGAGCATGCAAGGTCAGATTTTCTTATATAGCTAAACAGTTTGATAAAAAAATTTAAAAGAATCTCATAAAATATCGTATATACTTTCCAAAAAATGTGACCATTACCCTACGTTAAATATAAGAAATAAGTATTAAAGAAAAATGATGCAATTTTTATGAGAAAAGGTTTACATAGTCTACTTTTTGTATGTTGGATGTATCTAACAGATAAAAAATAATTGAACTTAAAGTAAAATTCACTTTACAAGGAATAGTAAACTAACAGTTTTACTTTTAATGGGAATTATGTTTAACAGATGGTCATACAGTCTTTGAAGATATTAAGTTCATTTACATTTCTCCATATATTAAAATTTCAGCAAATGTAGGAGTAAATTAATGAAAGTGTCTGAGTTAATATTCTTAAAACACTTAGAACGTTCCTAATACATAGTATAACTCTGTTAAGTCAATCAGTCAATCAAGTGAGCTCCAGTAATTGAAAAACAAGCTCCTTTTTAAAGCTTTATACTGGATACTGAAAGCTTTCTTTTGTTAGCATATATTTGAATTATCAACTCTTTCTTCAATACTTTTTATATTCACTGTGCTAGGAAGACCACAAAAGAAAAGGATTACATCTATATTTAGTCCAGTTGCAAAAGAGCACCAAAATGTGATTGGAATGTTATGTATAGTAATGTTTCATTATGTGTATAATGATTGAGTAAATTAAGTAAACGATAAAATATGTACATTTCTAACATTTTAGCACCTCAGTGTTCTGTACTACAGTCTCCCATTGTTTTTCTCAATGTGAAAATCAGGGCAGAAATTAAAGAACTTCAGCATTATAGGTAATATTCTCTTTTTTAAAAGAAACTCAGATCTGTTGGTCTGAGAGTCCTAGGATGGGTGTGATGGGTACATAGGAGTTAATTTTATTGTTATGCTTTTATAACATATATTAGATATTCTTCTATATACAACAATGATTTCATAATAGAAATTGTTTTTAAAATAGAAATTGTTAATAAAAGCTATTCCCTGGCCAGGCGGGCACAGTGCCTCATGCCTGGTAATCCCACCACTATGGGAGGCCAAGGCAGGTGGATCACGAGGTCAGGAGATGGAGACGATCCTAGCTAACCCAGTGAAACCCCATCTCTACTAAAAATACAAAAAATTAGCCGGGCATGGTGGCACACACCTGTAGTACTAGCTACTCGGGAGGCTGAGACAGGAGAATCCCTTGAACCTGGGAAGCGGAGGTTGCAGTGAGCCAAGATCACGCTACTACTCTGCACTCTAGCCTGGGTGACAGAGCAAGACTGTGTCTCAAAAAAAAAAAAATGTGTATATATATATATATATATATATATTCCCCAGTAACACCAAAAACTAATTAAATTATGTATTTATTGTGAAATTATTAAACTTGTCCACACGAATATTTTATATTAAAGCAAATATGATAATCTGAACGTTTTGTTTAAAACTAAACATTACCTTTAAAATTAGCAATTGACTAGTACACTTAGAAGAAGAATTAATTAAAAATAAGTGTAAGAAAGTGGCCATTAGTTTGCATCTTCTTCCAATGATGATTATCACTATATCAGTTATTTCTAATAAATTTGAGCCATGGTTATCTTCTCTGAGTACATATATTTAAGTTTTGCCTATTTCTCCAAAAGATATTTTGAAATATTAGTTGTGATTATACTGTTAAGCGTCATTTTAATGGTATAAAATATTCATGTTTTTTTCTTTTTATAAGAGTCAGAATGGATAATTGATACGCCTCTGTGGCCTTGTGATAGGCTGGATGTGCTTAATCGACATAATTTGCTCTGTACAATTGCACATGACATCTTAGCCAAGAGCCTTTTTAGACAGGCATTTGAAGTTTTGCAGAATCTACCAGGTTTTCAAAATTCTCAAGGTATGTTTTTTAAAAGTCTAAGTTAATTCTCTGTTGCCCATCTGGTGTTTAACTGTTAATAAGAAACAGTTGTCCACCTGTTTTGATTGAGTTTTCTATTCAAGCATATTTTTTAATGAAGTAGTTTTCTGTAAAATGTGTTCTCTGCAAATTGAGTATGTTTTCCTGATGGTTTAAAAAAATCAGAGATGCTTATCTTTGGGTTGTTTGCTAGCAGTTCCTAAGACAAGCATTTTTTTCATTCCTTTTTTCCTACTTCTGTCAAGTCATCGGCAAACAATGTTTAAATGCCCCGAGCAAGCTTTTTCTCTTATCACTGAATAAACACAGAACTTAGTTTACATTAACTAGGAACACAGGTAAACCAGAATGAAATGGAGGAAATGAAACAGATGCTAAGCTCAAAAAAATACCAGTGTGGATGATGGTAGTTAGTACTCTCGAATGTTGGGTATCCATGAGCAAAAGCTTTGGGTCAAGAATGAGCTGATAGGTTCAGAGGATGATGAAAATGTTAACTTCAGGGCCTCCCCTCAGTACTTTCATCATATTATTTATAAATTTTCATTTTTCCACTTAATTTCACTATGCTCCTGTATTGTAATTAGCATTATTTTCTGTTTCTCCTTCTACAGAGTGAGCTCAATCAAGGTGGTAATATTTTCTTTACCTTGTTATTCCTGGCCTAATGGCTGCTATCTAGCAATCTCTTAATATACAATTAGTTGGTAATAAAACAAAGTCGTAATAGGGAGATTAGACAGATAGTTGTGCCAGATTTTGGAAGACCTAAATGGTAGGCTAAAGGAGTTTTCTTCTCTTGTGTATAATAAAAAGGGGTCACTAGAGTTCTGGGTCTAGGGAGTGAGATAATGAAGTTGGTGTTTCAGGAAAGTTCCTCTGGCAATAGTGTTTAGGGAATGACTAAAAGTAGAGAGATTAATTTCCTGATAAGGCCTGGATAACTAAAAGATTCTAAAACAATAAAGAACTACAGTCTAGCTCACAAACCCAGCTGACTGAATATAGGGAAAACAAAGAAAAAGTCTCTAAGATGACTCCTCTTTCCTCCAAGAGTGACTGAAGGAATAGAAGACCCATTAAAGGATTGTTTTAAATTTGAGAGTAAAAATTTATTAAGGGATGATCTATTTTTAGTCAAGGGATATATAAGGCTAAGGTCTGAACTGTATATAATGCAAACAGAATTGGGAAATTATTCAAGACACGACAGATACAGTCACATAGGGGGATCAAATATGGAGGTCTTAATGCAGCCTCTGAAATTTTTGTCAAACTTCTTTTTATCTTCTCCATTGCAAAGGAAGTTAATGGTTTTGCTTTTGTCAAAAGCTTTTTTGTTTCTTACTTACAGAATATGTAAGATAGGTTGGGCATGGTGGCCCATGACTGTAATCCCAGCACTTTGGGAGACCAAGGCAGGCAGTTCACTTTAGCCCAGGAATTTGAAACTAGTCTGGGCAACATGGTGAAACCCTGTCTCTACAAAAAATATAAAAATTAGCCAGGCCTGGTGGTGTGCACCTGTAGACCCAACTTACTTAGGAGACTAAGGCTGGAGGATGACTTGAGCCCAGGAGGTGAAGATTGCAGTGAGCCAAGATCGTGCCACTGCACTCCAGCCTGGCCAACAAAGCGAGACCCTGTCTCAGAAAAGGAGAAGAAAAATAAAGAGAATATATAAGATGATTGTATTTTAGTGACTGTGACTCCTATAATGGCTAAGAAAGGGTCAAGGAGAGGAGAAAGAAAAAGGAGTATAAGATGAAAGTTTGAGATACTAAGATAAATCAATTTTATTATATCATTTCTTTCGTTTCAGAAACTGTGGAAGTCTCACAATATAGCCTTCTTTTTAATAAGCTTCTAGATTCCTGTATAGAAAGCAACAGTCTTGGTATGTCATCCTCTGTGGCAGAATTCATGATTTCAAAGAGCATACCTATTGATTTTTCCTTTCTTAGAAGATTAATTACTTCTTTAGGAAGGAGTTGTTTATGGCTCAAAGCCAGAGCCCACTACAAAAGTAAGTTACTTTTTAAATGTTTTGATATATTGGTTTATAATTTTATTATCTGACAGAATTTATAATATTTAAGATTAGGTATTTATATATATTAAAAGAGCATTAATGCATATTCAAATGTAGTGGTCTCAACAGATCTGTGCTCTCTTTTGAAACATATTGTTTCTCTTGTTTCCAATTGTTTTCCTTGTTTCCAGTCTTTCCAATTTTTAATCTTTATTTCTTGCACACTAGCTTTTCCACTAGAGGGCGAGCAAAGGGAACAAATGACAGGATTGAACCAGTTTGGCATACCTTATAAATAATACAGGAGTAAAACAGTTGGGTAGAATGAAGTTTAAAGAATGTCTGTGTTTTCATTTATCTCTGCTATATCCTTAATTGTTATAACTAAGAATATTCAATAGCAGGTCACATCAGAAGCACAAAGGCTGCCATAACAATGCAACATGGTATGTTTTTCACATGGCTTTTAGTAATAGAACTTTGTTAATCTGTTTACAGCTGTTGTTCTCTAACAAATAAGCCTGGAAAACTAGTGCTTTCTCTAGTCCAAGCCACCTCTCAGGTTTTTTAATTAGAAAGTAATTCCATGTAGGTTCTAGAGCTAGAAAAGAATTGTTTTTTTGCCTTCATGCAGTGATTTGTCTTCAATTACCATTTCTACCACTTTCATGTATATAACAAATATTTGTGTGCCTACTCTGTGTCACCCTGTACCACGTGTTTCAAACATCCTAGCCACTACTACCTGTTTTTCAGACAACCAGCTGTGATCACTTTAGCATGTGGTAACTTTTTTTCCCCAATGAAATGGGAAAGAAAATATTAGGGCACATTATGGGTAGTAAGGTTAATTGTTTGACAAAATTTTCACTTTAATTGCATATATGCACATATGTATGCTGGGTCATTATGTAAAATGAGTTTCTTGTAGGTTATAATCAAAAGAAGTTTTAAGCTGAGTTTTTTAAGAAGGGTGATCCGAAATTTAGAGGAAAGATAAAACTGTTCATAATACCTAATTTCAGTTTTGTGGTTATGTTTCAACTCTTTATACTATTTACCTTCAGACTTCTAGAAACTATACACACACACATAATTATGTGTGTGTGATTTTAGTTTCTAGAATTGAAGTTAATGAGAATAATTTATTTTTCATATAACTTTGCAACTTGGGGGAGATGCCACCAGAAGGTGTGTATATGCCACAGGAACAAGTATAAGCTTAGACATTTAAATGAGATTTCCATACATATTTCTATTTTGTAGTTGGAAATAATATTTTATATCAAAGGATCCTAACAATCATATATTTTAAAAATGTTTAACAACTTTATAGAAGTATAATTCAAATGCCATATAACTCACCCATTTAAAGTATACAAGTCAATGGTTTTACTGTATTTACAGAGTTGTTTAACCATCACCATAATCAATTTTAGAATATTTTCTTCGTACCAGAAAGAAACCTCATGTCCATTAGCTGTCATTCCTCATTCCTGCAAATCTATTCATCCCTAGTAAGAATTACTTTTAAAGATTTTTTTTTTTAGCAGTATGTTAAAGCAATTAATGTCTATGTACAATAGAACTTTCTTTTTTTTTTTTTTTTTTTTTTTTTTTTGGAGTCTTGCTCCGTTGCCACACTGGAGTGCAGTGGCATGATCTCGACTCACTGCAACCTCCAGCTCCCTGGTTCAAACGCAATTATCCTGCCTCAGCCTCCCAAGTAGCTGGGATTACAGGCATGTGCCACCACACCCAGCTAATTCACAACATTGTGAAATGCCCAGAGATGGGGTTTCACGATGTTGGCCAGGATGGTCTCAATCTCCTCACCTTGTTATCCACCTGCCACGGCCTCCCAAAGGAGCTCTTTCTTTTATCTAATCACGCATGTTTCTTATTTCATATGCAGTATAACGCCTGAGACTTATGCAAGTGAGGTTACAGGGCAAAGAGTCTTTTTGTTTTTTAAAGAATGTACCTGAATTATAAACCATGAATAAAAATGAGTAATTTATAGCCAAATGAGTAATGTATAGCCACTGATCAGTCTTCAAAATGTCTCATTTCCTAACAACATTGACATTAAAATAGTATTGGAACTCCTTTTGGATTTACTTCAGACATAGCTTAACACTTGCAAGAAGAGCCTTTCAATGGCATATAATAGTGTCTAGTAGTACTTTACTTGGGACTTAAGGCTGGCTTTCTTCAAGATACTGTTAAGACTTGGTGCCAGTGCCTTTGTTTTGAGTGCCTTTGTTTTGACTTTTTTAAAACTTTTTTTCTTTTAGTATTTTTTATGGCTTTATTGAGATAATTTCACATATCATGAAATTCATTCAAAGTATATAATACATTTGCTTTTTGTATAGTCACAGAGTCATGCAGCCATCACCACCATTTAAGTTTAAAACATCTTTAACACCTCCAGAAAAAGAAACTTTGTATAAGCATTTCTTCTCCATTCCCTGGTTGTCTCCTCTTCCACCCTAGTCCTACAACAACTCATTTATTCTCTGTCTCCATGAATTTGCCCATTCTAGACAGATCATGTAATGGAATCATTCAATACATGGGTTTTAGTGACTGGTTTTTTTGTTTGTTGGTTTGTTTGTTTTTTTGAGACCCAGTCTCACTGTCACCCAGGCTGGAGTGCAGTGGCGCAGTTTCCACTCACTGCAACCTCCGCCTCCCAGGTTCAAGAGATTCTCCTGCTTCAGCCTCTCAAGTAGCTGGGATTACAGGCATGCATCACCATGCCTCGCTAATTTTGTATTTTTGGTAGAGACAGGGTTTCACCATGTTAGCCAGGCTGGTCTCGAACTCCTGAGCTCAGGTGATCCTCCTGCCTCAGCCTCCCAAAGTGCTGGGATTACATGGGTGAGCCACCACACCTAGCTGTTACTGGCTTCTTAGACTAGTATATTCAAATTTCAATGTTGTAGCATGTATCAATACTGTATTCCTTTTTATTGCTAAACAACATTCTATAGAATAGAATTTGTTTATTCATTGGTTGATGGACATTTGAGTTTCCACTTTTTGGCTATTGTGAATTGTGCTACTTTGAATATTTACATAAGTTTTTTATGGGTATACACACATTCATTTCTCTTGGGAGAATTGCTGACTAATACAGTAAATCTATATTTAGCTTTTTGCCAAACTCCCAAACTGTTTCCCAAAGAAGCTACACCATTTTATATTTATACTCCCACCAGCCATGTATGGGATTTCCTGTTTCTTTGTTACTGTGTTTTTTATTTTAGCCTTCCTCCTAGTGGGTGTTAAGTAATATATAATTATGGTTTTGGTTTTCATATCCTTAATGACTAATGCTGTTGAGGACCTTTTCATACAGTTACTGGTCATTCGTATATTTTCTTTTAAGAGTGTCTATGAAATCCTTTGCCCTTTTTTGATTGGGTTATTTTGGTTGTAAGACTGTATTCATACATACATACATGTGTACATATGCATTTATATACACTCTGGATACAAATCCCTTTTCAGATACATGAATTACAAATATTTTGTCCATCTTGTGAGTTGTCTGTTACTTTCTTGATGGCTTTGCCTTGCTTTCATGCCAGACTAATCAGGAGAAGATAGTCCAGGGACAGCAAAGTTGCCTTCCCTATGTTCCTGATTTGTTCTCCCTTGTCCTAAAAATACTGCTTTTCTCTCAGAACTGAGAAATCAGGAGAGAGATGTTATTAGTGTCTCTTTCCATTACTTCCTTCCCCTCAAAATCAAATGTATTTTTCTTCTCATATTTCATTTTGAGTGAAAAAATCATATTAGTAGATTTCTACTTAATTTGTTATTTTCTATTTTTAAATTCTGATAAGAAAATTTAAATAAGAATGCATGTAAATTATACCTACCAAAAACTAGTAAAATTAATGAGTTAACAGTTTGTTGCTCCTGGCAGTGACCTAGGGAAGTAGGAATACCTAGTGGTTAGGAAACCAAAATCTGGAGCCAGAAAGTGGGCACCCCATGAAGGCTTGGAGAGCCTGAGTGCTTACCAAAGCCCCTCATCTATAACATGGGAGTGATTGTACCTAATTTCAAAGGTAGCAGATTGTCAGGTTAAAATGGGGTAAAACCTATGTGTTTAGCACATGTACCTGGCACACAGCAGGTATTCAAAGATTAGCCATTACCCACATTAGAAAGATTTGTTCAAGAAACTTATCCTAACAAAACATTTTTTTTTGAAACAGAGTTTCGTTCTTGTTGCCCAGGCTGGAGTGCAATGGTGCAATCTCGGCTCACTGCAGCCTCCATCTCTCAGGTTCAAGCAGTTCTCCTGCCTCAGCCTCCCAATTAGGTGGGGCTACAGGCACGCACCAGCACGCCCAGCTAATTTTTGTATTTTTGGTAGAGATGGGGTTTCACCATGTTGGCCAGGATGGTCTCGATCTCTTGACCTTGTGATCTGCCCGCTTCAGCCTCCCAAAGTGCTGGGATTACAGGCGTGACTCACCACGCCCAGCCCTTCTCACTTTTTATTTAATGTTTCAAAAGCACTTTACAAAGAATAATGTCAGATATACAAGTATAAGCTCTCACTATCATGTAATTTGTTAATCTACTTCTAATGTGAAGATTTATTCTGTGTAAGTAATTATCACCTGTAGGTATTTCAGAAATCTAGTTTTTTTCCTATTGGGTTTTAGTAAAGTTTGACCTATTATTTGATATTTTCAGGTGCTCTTTCCTTGGGTTGCTACCCACGACTGGAAGGAAATTTATACCGAAAACTTCTTCTAATTCCATCTTATTTATCTGAGATTGAAATGCTTTTAGCGATTGAAATCTTCATGGTATCTAATGCTAGTAGTATTCAGAGTCCTGGAACGTCTACACAGATACTACAGATAGTTTTGAAAAGGTTGGTTGACATAATTTTAACTGCATTCTGAATGTAGATCACGGCTTCGCACACCCACCCTAGGATGCAAATGTTTTATGTATTTTTATATAGACATATATATTTATTTATGTGTATATTTATATATGTGTAATTTGTGTGCGTATGTGTGTGTGTGTATTGCAAACTGTTATCATTTAAATTGAGAAAGGATTAGACCTGTTTGAGGCTTAAAACCGAACAAGTCAGTAGCATTCGGCAAACTTCAGAGATACAGATATTCAAAGATGTTCAAAGAGATGGATCCTTTTTAGGTACCAACCTTTCTTGTGTTTAGAGATCAGTACCTATAAAAATCTTTATCTCTGGTCAACTCAAAAGATCAAAGAACTAGGATCTAAAAGGGAAATACGTGATCATTTATTAGGTTCAGTTACAAATACCATTGAAAATAAAGCCATCAGCCTAGTTTCTACATTTTATAATGCTATATATGCATAAATATTATAAAGTAGGTATGGTACCAGAGTGACACCCTTTCACATAATTTTGTTTGGAGTCCTAGAATTTAGGCATATAGTAGATGGTATGCCTAAATGGTGGTATGCCATATGATTTCTTGTCACCTTTATCCAGGAAACTTGCAATATAAAGATCTCCTGGGAATCCTGTTTTAGAGGTTTTTGACAAGAATTTTGCTTCAGTTTAC
Organism: Cacajao melanocephalus; assembly: GCA_963573385.1. Lineage (NCBI taxonomy): Eukaryota > Metazoa > Chordata > Mammalia > Primates > Pitheciidae > Cacajao > Cacajao melanocephalus. The sequence continues at coordinate 52,080 of CAUYLG010062667.1, read as the reverse complement.
TGGTGTGACAAACTAGATCCTCTGGTTGAAAATTGCATTCGTTATCTATTGCTGTGGAATAAATTATCCCTGGCCCCAATGGCTTTAAACAGCAAATAGTATCTTAGTATCTGTGGATCAGAAATGTCAGAGAGGTTTAGCTGGATGGTACTAGCTTAGGGATTTTCATGTAACTCAGAGTTTTTCCATATAGTTGGAGTTAGGATGTTGTCAGAAAATTCAGTCACCTACGTGATAGCTTGCTGGAGCTAGAGGATCCTTCCCTACTTGTTGGGTAGAAGCCTCAGTTCACCACATGGGCCTCTCCATAGGTTGGTTAAGTGTGAAGTGACATTACTGACACCTAATTTCTCCCAGAATGAGTGATCCAAGAGAGAAAAAGCAAGGAGGAAGCTGCAAGGTCTTTTGTGACCTATATCAAGCAAAAACTGCCAAGAGTTTGAGATTTTACCCTAATTGTAAGCTACAAGCTAACCTGCCACAGTTTCATAGATGGTAGCTTAAGACATAAGACTCCTGTATTGGAAACAGAGGATTTTATTACTTGTGGTACAGCAAACAGCATGATTATCTACATATTTGCATCATTTCCTCTTGTTCCCACATCCCATAGATGGGCCCACATGGATACCTACATATGCCATGAGTTCTGTAACAGGAGAGGAGTGCCCAGCTTAGGAGACCCAAATCTTTTATGAGTAATAAGCATGCCTGCCCTTTGCTCCAGAAGAAGAAACTATCTTTATCTTTCAAGGTTGTTCACTGTATAATCCTTGTAATTTAGAACAAAGGGTAGGCAGTGACTCTTGCAAAACTTCACAAACTCAAGAGACCTATGGAGAGTTGTCATCCAACAACCTAGTATCCAAAGTTACATCCTGTCACTTCTGCTCTCCTTTGTTTGGTGTAGGTGAGTGTTTTGGTTCAACCCACACTTAAGGGGAGGAGAACTAGGAATTAAATTATTTTTGTTCTACCTTCAAAAAAAAAACAAATTCTCCTTTTTTCTTATAGGTGTTTTCCCCTCACCCACCGAGGGCTTCCTTATTTACCACTGTTCACTATGGTGGCTAAGGCATCTAAGCTTTTCATCATCCTAATTAGGTCATGTTTTTCCTCATAGCTTTCTATTCCCCACACACATGCAACTTCTTTATTTATTTTTTGAATTTAGAAGGTTGACATGCCTAATGAATCTTTGATTTTGTCCAAGCCAATATATTTTCTCTATTGTTATAATCATGCTGAGCCCTGCCTTATTACATTTACCTCTATGAGAATGTTATTCATCTTTAGACTTTTAAAACTGCACATGGTTGGCATCTGCACCACCTACCAGATTCCTGGCTACCTCTTTCTAGGCTAGAATGTACTAGAAGGCACCTGACCGGTCTTTCCTCTCTGTAACCACTGGTTCCTGTTTCAAGTGCAAGTCCTTACTCCTGTCACTCTGGACCACATATGTACCAAGAGTAGGAAGCAGTGAACACAAAGAAAAAAGTGATGCTTAATGTAACAGCCACATCTCTATTTTAAATAGTTCCCACTCCCTGCCCTAGAAGACAAACTGACATAAGGTGTGAATTTTATGCAAGTCAGTGCAGTCACAATTGATTGCAGATAGAGCTGGTAGAATAATTATGAGAAAAATTAATTCTAGCACTTAAGAAAGCACTTTAAATCAGGATTGAAGAAAGTAACCAGAAATGTAATAAAGACCCTATTGCTATACAATTTATTACCAAACATTAGCTACATATTAAGTATTTGCTTATAACTAAAATTGGTCAGCGTCAAAGTAAAACTAACATGTGAATGTTAATTCTAAACTGGATTACATTTAGTATTTTATGTGTTCTCATGAATAATTATGCAGTTATTAACTTTCAGAATACAAAGATATAGGTAATTAGCTGTGTTCTACATCAGTATTTTTCAAACTGGGTTGCAGACTATTTGCGTGGTAAAATCAATTTAGGGTGTTACAACCAGCATTATTTTTTAAATCAGGGTTTTTGTCATCAGGTAAGTCTTGTTTTGTGAAACTTTTTATTGTTTATGTATGAGGGTGTATACTGGGTCATAATATGTCTTCTTTTTAAGAGTCTTGCTCTGTCACTCAGGCCGGAGTACAGTGGTGCAATCATAGCTAACTGCAGCCTCAACTTCCAGGGCTCAAGCCACCCTCCCACCTTAGCCTCCTGAGCAGCTGGGACTACAGGCCCACATCATCATACCCAGCTAGTTTTTAAATTTTTTGTAGAGATGAAGGTCTCACTGTGTTGCTCAGGCTGGTCTTGAACCCCTGACCTCAAGCAATGCCCCCAACCTGAGCCTCCAAGCGCTGGGATTATACCACCACCCCTGGGCAAAATGCCTTTCTTACTGTGGGTCATGATCAAAAAAGTTTGAAAGCCACTTTTAGAAGAATATGGTGAAAAGACTGTCATAGCTTAGTACCAATAAATGTAAATGACTATCTTTTGAAGAAACTATATAGCATATCTGTTTAAAGAGTTTCTGACTTTATGAGGTATTCATTTTATAGGTGTGAAAGCAACCAGTCTCGGAGCAATGATGATTATCAAGCCGCAGTAGAAAGGTTAATTATGGCTGCTCGTATATCGGATCCAAAGCTTTTCATCAGACACATGACTGTCAATGTTAATAAGGAACAGGTTTATAGTTTGGAACATTGTTCTGCTCTGAAATGGTTAAACGAGAATATGAAGTGGGCTGGAAAGGTTTGGCTTTTCAGTAACCATTAGTTAATAAAGTCTGCGCTTTTTTTTTTTAAAGTTCAAGTAATCATTGTTGAAAATAAAAGGCAATAAAAATAAAGACAGTTTCACTATATTCAGCTTTTTGACTTTATTGACTTACAGCAATAGTTTAAAGCATTAAAATTTTTTATTGATATTTAATTTTCAGTGATTTTATTCACACTGAAAAGTGACTTTTCAGGTTACTTTTTGACTTTCAGAGAAACTAAGCATGATAAATCCCTGTTTATTCTGCAATCCAAAACTGAATACTGTGCAGCATTTAATAAGTGGGAAACATAACTGGGAAAATATGCAAGCAGGTAACTGAAGTTTTCAGAAAAATATTTAGAGGTGTAAAATAGGTTTAGATGTTCTCAGTCCAGTCTCTGAAGCTATACTACATCTAATAGAGAATAATAATAGTGAAAATGAACACCAAAATTCAGAATACTTTCTGAATTATATCAAAAAAGTTTAAATTACCCTCAGAATGGTTTTCTTTTAGTGTGTCTTAGAATACCAGAAGAGTTTTGAAAATTTATATACATTACAGTAGATATGATTAAAAGCAATTATTTTAAACAAATATACCTAGAACTTAATTAGTTAAACAAGGATTGTTCCTTTCAAACCAATTTAGGAAGTTAAAACTCCTCTTTAGAAGTCATATTCAGAATCTGCAGCACATTCTCCAAGGTGGTAGTCTTCATCTTTAATTTGATACTTTAAACCATAATTTAAAATTGTTTAGAGAAAAAAGTATCAGCAAGGTGAGTAACAAGTTGTGACTAAGCGGACTGAAAGTATTTCTTTCTTTCTTTTTTTTTTTTTTTTTCCTTGAGAAAGTGTCTTACTCTGTGCCCAGGTTGGAGTGCAGTGGCATGATCACGGTTCACTGCAGACTCAACCTCCTGGGCTCAGGTGATTCTTGCATCTCAGCTTTCCATGCAGCTGAGACTACAGGTATGTGCCACCATGCCTGGCTAATTTTTGTGGTTTTGGGTTTTGTTTTTTTTTGAGGTGGGGTTTTGCTATGTTGCCCAGGCTGGTCTTGAACTCCTGGACTCAAGCGATCTGCCCACCTTGGCCTCCCAAAGTGCTGGGATTATAGGCATGGACTACCATGCCTGGCTGGACCAAAAGTATTTCTTAAGAGAGTTCTCAAAATATGGTAAATAGCAGCATCATTGGAATAAGTCTGCAACATCACAATACTAGGAAAGTTAAATCCTAGCTCTTGCCAGAATGCCTGATTACTATGGATGAAATGTGGAATGAATATTATCACAAATGGGATATGGGGAAGTGAGGCGGGAGACATCAAGAAAGATACCCAGTTTTTTAGTATGAAGGAGCTGGGTGATTATAACCTGCCATTACTTCAGTGGAGCACCTAGGAAATGAATTAGGTTTAGAGAGCATTTTGAGGCACCTTTGAAAGCAAGGGGAGAATAGAAAGTGGGCAATTTGTAATTAGTCATTTCTACAAATGATAACTGAAACCCTAAGAAAGGAATTAGAGAAATAAGTGACTGCTGAGATGCTGGTGGCAAAGATGTATTAGGATGAAGATGCAGGAGGGAAGGGATGATAAATTAAGCTTTTAGGAAAAATGGGATTGGATGGAATGGATCACAAGAGACTGGACTGGTTTCTAATAAGAGGCTTACTGCTGGAACAAATAGAGGCATTTTTGCCTATCAGCAGTGCCAAATGATAGAAAAGGGAAAGGAGCATTAATTGCTGGGTGAGGCGTCAGAGCCCTGGCAACAAAAAGTGTAGGCTCTCGGGTGGTAAGAAGAATTTACTGACAACAGTATAGGTTTGAAAAGGAAGTTTCATTAGATAGAATACTGCAGAAAGATGCAGCAGGGTGCTTCAGCAAGAAAGGACTGAGCTCGCCTCAGTGGATTTTTCCTTAGGAGTATTTGTAGACCTTAAAGCAGGAGCTTAAGGGTAATTTGGACCATATTAGCCATATAGGTAATGATAAATGATTATAATTGTAGATATTTTGGTGCCTTGATGTTAGCAAGGGTTTCACAATGAGTTTTGACATGCGTGCATTTGGAGATGTATAGTAATTCTAGTTACTTACAAATTTAGGGGAAAGAAGCCTGGTACCAGATGCCAGCTTTTGATAATGAGGAAGTCTAATTACTTCTAAATTCCTCAGGTAAGGAATTTTGCCTGCAGGTAGTCTGCTTGTTGGCCACCAGGTGATCACTCTCCTCATTTTCCCCCTGACAGATATCTTGGTCACATCTTTGACCCTTTCTATTTGCCCATGCTCCTGTGTACCTGCTGCCTATTCGGGTTTCAGGAAAGGGAAAACGGCACAGTGAAGAGGGGTATCAAGTCTGTCTGGCTACTTCCTGCTGAAAGGGAGCATTGAGGGGATAAGTTGTGTTTTTCCCTTTCTTGCTGTCTGTCAAGAAGCTCATGAAAAACTTACTGGGGACAGGGAGACACTGGATTCCATTAAGAGACTCCATGTAAGTGGAAGTTGCTGTTGCAGGCTGGTATTGGGATTACATAATCATCTGCAGGTGAATCACTGTATTCTGGAAAATAGAAGCTTAATGAGAGCATTAAAGAGCCCGGGACCAAATATTAGAAGAAGAATGATGAATAAAGGTCCAAGGAATGGGAGAAGCCAGGTGGTTTTTGGAAACCAATCAGTAAGGATTTTTGGCCTAGTTTGGGTTACTTTGAGAAAGTGTGTGTAGCCATGTGGTTTGAAAATTTCTTGGACGTCAGTTTCCACTTCCTCAGACACATTAATGTAGGTGCAACAGATTTTGTTAATGACAGCACAGACTCCTCCATGTTCAGCTAGGAGGTAATCTAGAGCTCTTCTATTATCAAAAAACCTTTCCTGCTAGTGAGTCTAAAGACTTTTCTAGTGCTGATAAACTTCCGCTGGTTTTTGCTAAGCTATTTTGAGGGAGGCAGTAAGTTCCCATAGTGTGATTTCAAGATAAGTACAATGTCCCCAAGGGGCAAGAGTTGTAATAATTCCCACTACTCCAACAGTAAGTGCTAGGGCCCTTTTTCTTCTAGAATGAGATTCTAGATTGGAAGTTATGTTTAAAACAGTGATTTGGGCAGTAGCTATTGTACCCAGAGTACAATCATCATAATGAAGAGAATTATGAACGTGGGATAGGGCCAAAGCTTGAAAAGGGTTTAAATAATTAATAGCAGTGCAACAAAACCACAGGAGTCCAGGAGGGGCAGGTAATACATTTTTAAGGCTTCTTGGACTGAGGCCACTGCTGCTAAGGCTCTTAAGCCATCCCTGGGATACTAGGTCTAAAGTTTTTTTTTAAATATGCTATAGGGCACTTGGCACTTAGAGGGCCCCTTAATCTTGGGCAAAGACTCCTGGTTATTCCCTTTTCTTCGTGTATATACAAAAAGAAAGGCTTAGTCAGATCTGGTAGGGCTGATGTCAGGGCTGAGATTAAAGCCTGTTTTAAAGTGTTTAGAGCATGCCTCATATCATTAGTCCAGAATAGAGGCTATTCCTCAGTTCCCTTGAGGGCTTCATATAAAGGTTTTGCTATGAACCCAAAAGAAGGAATCCATATTCTGCAAAACCCAGCCTTACCAAAAATGATTGAAGCTGTTTAGTTGCCACAGTTGTCGTGTTTAAGATCTTTACAAGCACTACAAAGGCTTTTTCACTGGGGATTAAAATAAGACCCCAAAATTGAACCCTTTATTTGGATATTTGTGCTTTAGAAGGAGATACTTTGTACCCACAATTAGCAAGTTTGTTTAGTAATAATACTGTATTTTGGTCTGGAACAGCCTTGTTAGGACTATGGATTAGTAAGTCATCCACATACTGAAGTAGATTACTATCTGGGAGAAGCTGCAGGAGCTCTTTTGGTGAAGTGTTAATACAGCTAGGTGGTGGGGGCCTTAGCTGTAAATTAGCCTGTAATTTTGTAAGTCACAACCTAATAATGGAACAGGGCAGGTTGGCTAAAAAGGAGTAAAGGAATAGCCTTTCATTTTACTAGGAAGTGGCTATGTGAAACAGCCTCATTGGGGTTTTCCATCAATGCCCATGAGGAAAATGGAGGACTGGCATATTGGGCCATAGTAAATGTTTAAAGCTGAATAACTGGCCCTTGTATCTATGAGTAACATTACCTGTTGTTCAGCCACAGTCAGATTTACCCTGTGCTCATCCATAGCGATGGAAAATACAGGGGCCTGGATGGCTTCAAGGCCCCATCAGTCATCTAGAGGATGGATGACTGACATTTCAGAGGTTTGATCATAATCCAGGAATAGAGTTACAAGTGCTTGCCCTTGCCCTTGCCCTTGCCCTTGCCCTCACCCTCACCCTCGTTCTGCAAGACCCCCTTGTCAGGTAGGTTGTTGAGGTTGTGGCTGTCATAGCCTAGAAGGAAGAGGTGGCCCCCATTCACGAGGGAGGAAGGGACACTCTTCCAATTTGCAGTGAGGACAGGGTCCCAGGGATGGCTTGTAACCTGGAGGTTTGGGACATTCTCAACTTCAGTGTCCTTGATTCCTGCAGTAATGACAGGCCTCCCCGTTCTGTTAGTGTTACGGGGATGAGCCTTGGGGTTATTGGCTAACAAAAAAGAATGAGCATTAGCTGTCTCATTGTAATTAGCTTGGTGACAGCATTTTTCCTCCTCTAATTGAGCCTTTTTTTTTTTTTTTTTTGATGTTTCCTCTTGGTTATTGAAAACCTTAAAGGCTGCTTTTAATAAAGTACGAAAGGGAGTTTATGGGCCTTGCTCTCATTTTTGGAGTTTTTGTCTGATGTCTGGGGAAGCCTGACTTATAAAATATATGGCCAGAAAGGATTGGCCCTCAGGGCTTTCAGGGTCTAAATTTGTATATTTATGTATGGTCTCCATCAGTGTAGCTTGGACAAAAGGGCAGGGTTCTTGGCTCCTGAGTGATCTCTCCAACAGGTTTTATTACAGTGTTTTTCCTTCTAACAAACAAGTTATCATATAATCTTGTCTGCCCATCTCTGTTTGGGCTGGCACTGGCAGCCTGGTATTGCCAATTGGGTTCTGTGTCATGGACAGCTTCCGCCCCACCTCTATTATTAGGGTTGCCAGCTGAGCTTTGTCCGCCCAAGCCTGAGCTAAAGACCATATGCGTTATTTTTCTTCGTGGGAACAGCAAATAGTTAATACCTACAAATGTGTTTTGCCAGGTTGAATCAAAGGCAATAAAGCCCAACATTCTTGAATGAACTTAGAGGGATCCTGACTAAACCCAACTTGGATTGAATTTGCCAAAGATCAGACATTTAAAAAGGGACATGAACTCAAATTGTTCCCAAATCTCCATTAGCCACCTTGTGAAGAGGCAAAATATGTGGGGGAATTTTCTGAGGACTCTGTACTAGGCGCATGTGTAACTTCTGTGCAAGTATGTGAGGGTGATGACGTATCTGGATGGTGGGGGGCGGGGGATGATTGGGGCATGGAGCAGATGGCAAGAGGTGCATAAAAGTTTTGACACGCGTGCATTGTGGAGATTTATAGAAATTCTAGTTACTTTTAAATTTTGGGGGAAGAAGCCTGGTACCAGATGCTGGCTTTAGATAACAGGGAAGTTTAGTTACTTCTAAATTCTCCAAGTAAGGAGTTTTTGCCTAAGGATGGTCTGCTTGATGGCCACCAGGCGATCTTTGTTCTCAATTCTATTTGCTTGATTTTATCTGTGGCAGTTTCTGGGGGTAAAATCAAAGTTACAGGAACAAAATAAAAACAGTAGAACGCTCATGCTGACTGGAGAATGCTTAACGTTTAAAAATAAGTGTTGAAAGGGCAAAAGTCAACGCAGGCCAGAAAGGAAATGTTTAAAAGTTAGATATATTTATACAATGAAAACCAAAAGGGATACTTAAATGAGACATTTAAAATTCAAGGCTCTCCACTGAGAATTGTCCCTCGGCACCAGCTCCAGGAGTCCCGCAGAGCCTCGCTTGCCCCCAGGGCGCCCGGGGAGAGGGACCGTAAGGGGCGTGCGCGCGTCCTCCAGCACCCGCTTTCCCTTTCTTCCCCAGGATCCAGCGCGTGCTCTGTTGCCCTTCTCCGTTCCCTGCTGGCCTTGGGTCAGGACCCACCACCTACTGGCCAATCATTTTCCGATTCCCTCCGGCCTACTTGGAGCGCCAGCTCGCGCCTCCTAAAGCTTTCAGCCGAGCGATCCGAGACCCCCCAGGGCGGCCGGTAAGAATGCGGAGGAGCGAATGCTTCAGAGCGCGCGAGGAAGATGGAGCCGTCACCAGGATGCTGACGTCAGCTAGGGGCAGGGCACCACCGAAGGTTTAATCCGCACCCTGGCTGCGCGCAGGCGCTGTAGGGGGAAGGCCTGGCACGCTCCAGCGCAACGAGGGCGTCACCTGCAGTCCGTCCCCCTGCCCGGGCTTGCCTCGAGCGTTCTACCGTCGACGGAGCAGGGAGGGTGTTGGGGACGGGTGGAGCTGTGCGTACCCAGCTGAGAATTCAGGGTTGAGGGGGGCTCAGAGAGCACTGAGGCTAGGAGCCCGTCAGAGCCTGTCGCCCAGTGGGGTGAGGGCAGGTGGGAGCGCCGGGCCGTGCGGCGCGCGCTGGTTGGCCGGCTGACGCCCCGGTGCGCATGCGCGCCCGCACAGCCCTGCGGGAGGAGCGACTGTACTCCCTCCTGGTGTACTGGGTGGGAGGTGGAACAGGTCGGACAAAGCCCTCGCGTCGGACCGGTGCTGGAACTGTAAGGAGCAGGAGGGAGGGGCTCCGGTGGTGCATTCTTGCTCCTCTCGGGGGGAAGCGGGGTCTGAGGGGACTACTCAGAGCCACCTTAGTGCAACGTGCTAACTTTTGAACTGAGGCAGAGTGCCAGGGGCCGCAGTAACCGCATCGCATCTATATTTTAACTCGCTTTGAAGATGAGAATGCAAAGACGATTTAGGTTTTGTTGTTTGCGAGTTAACGTTTTACCGAGGTCTTTATTTACAGGAAATTGTTAGGTGCTAAATCTCACAGCAAGAGATTTAGAAAAGGAAGCCACAGAATGTAGGCTAATTTATCTCATAGTATTTCCTGCTTTTGCTCTTTTTCTTTGCCTTTTCCCCCTACTCTAAGAAGTACATATTAAACTGAAAAACCATGAAAATTACCGCTTTTATCCCTCCTTGATGTAACAAACTGCTTTCAGAAACCTTACGAGGTAGTCATTAAGGGAAGTCACTGTTCAAATGAGAGTGGCATGAGATTAATTTTGTTCAAATAAATTACTTTCAAATAAAAATTGTGCCAAATGGTCAAAGCTCAATCCTGAGAGCTCTATTTGGCACACACTTTTAGTTACTCTTTCTGTGTTAGTCGAAAGTAATTTAAGAACAACAAAACCGTTTTTCGTGTTTTGTTTCAAAACAAATTGGATTTGTTAATCCAATCCTCTTTCATAATTTGGATTTTTCACCGATTTAGGTATCTTTCCACCAAATTTGGTTTGAAACTGCACAGAAGGTTTAATGCCTCACTTAGCACAGATTTTAGGTAAAATTAGAAATTTTCATTTTATGGAACAAGCTAATATCACTATTAAGTACATTAAAGTAATCATTTACAGTGGTTTACATTTACAGTCGTTACAGAGTAATCATTACAATGGTAAATAAATTGTCTTTCCCGGTCTTCTGCCCCCATCCCGGAAGGGCACCATCTCCTTAGAGAAGACCTTCCTGAGCGTCCCCCGCCCCATTCTAAGTGTAGCATCTGGGAGTTTCTCATATTCTGTGTATGTTTGTATTATTGCATTTACTGCATTGTTTTATAGTTATAAAGTAATACATGGTTTTACATTCTCCCCTCTAAAAGTCTTTTGAGTGTTAGAATTATCTTAATATTTTTCTAGTCCCTATGCTTTATGCAGGACCTGGCCCATAAGTGGTAATGAATGGGTGAGTTAAGGACTCAGTATGCCTCCCGAGTCTGATAAGACAGTGCAACCTCTTTAGTTGTTTTATAGCATTTTCCAAATGGAAGTATAGTGGGCTAAGTTCCATATGGACAGGAACCACCTATGGAAGAATTTGCTTGAAGACTAGAAGCCTGCAGTTGATATGGATGCCCCAGGCTTTTGGAGCTAGTGTCTACATGAGAGCACCCAACTGTACTCGGAAGCAGTGTGTCTTCAGTCAGCTGATAGTAATTTGATTTTCTGTATAGCTAGCCCTGAAAGAAGAACATTAGATCTGAATCTCCTAGTCATCTTAGCAGTTATAATCTCAAAGTAAATTTAAAAGTTGACTTTCTAGTTATCAGTCAGGCCTTCTGATTTAGCTTTCCCAAGGCCCGCATATTTCTGCCTTCAAGTGATAAAATTGGGTTCTGGACTTACAAGGTTGAAAACTAACCCAAGATCTGGGCTTTGTGAAGAGGTAAGCAGCCATGCCTGCCAACCTGCTGGACTCTAACATTGTCTTTACTTAGAATTTTAATTTTTTAATCTGAAGAGTACATAAACCGTGCAGTAAACAATTAATTCAAGCAAAAACTTGAAATCTTCCTTTGATTTTTAGCATAAATTGGGTATCTAAAGATCCAAGTTTGTATTACATTATTTTTAAAGAATTAAAGGGTAAACATTAACATATGCCCCAGAATCCTCTGTGGTAGTAGAATCAGGATTCCCTAATAGAGTGGTTCTCAAACTTGAGTTCACATCAGAATCCCCGAGAGTGTGTTAAAACAGATTCCTGAATCCCACGCAGTTTCTGATTCTGCAGAACTAGAGTGGGACCTGATAATTTGCATTTCTCACTCATGCTGTTGCTGCTTTGAGAACCACTGCCCTAAGAGTTGTTTCTTTCTCTCTTTCCTACCGTATCCCTTTCCTCTTTTCTAAAACTCGATCTTGATCTGTCACTTAGTTTTCAGAGCCCATTCTTCAAAAAGAGCTCGTAGGACTCCAAGGGGAAACACTGGTTGTTCATTCTTATTCTTAAACAGAACCAGAAAATATATTTTTAATTTTCTCCAATGATTTGTATAGGAAGTGATCATCTTAGACCCATAATTTTGTTGAATGGATAGCAGAATTATTAACTGAATATATTTTATGTATGTAGGCATTTTCCTCTAGAAATTTGAACTAGCTACCATTGTGGGAGAGAGAATTGTTGGAAAAAGGAAAAGTCACATTCCCTGTCATTTTTCCTCTGTTTGCTCTTGTTTCTCCATGCCCCAGGAACATTTGTCTTTAAAAAATTAATTCATAAAAAAGGCAATTCCCACAGCACAATATAACTTTATTATACTCACTTTAGGTTTTTATTTTGAAGAGAGAAATGCTACTTCCATCAAAACTTGTGTTTTTATTGATTAGCAAGTGCTAACTTTGTTTTCAAATAGTAAAAATAATCAGCTATTTTTTAATTCTGATGAATTAAAAGTATTTTTCTAGAGAAAATTTTATGAAATTAGATTATTCATTTGTACTTTTTGAACTGTATGTAGCCTTGGCAAAATTGCCTACCACCTTGTATTTTTTAAGACTTTCAGACATTGACTCGTGATAATTCTGCATTTTTCAACAAAGTTTTTCAAAATTTGTTTTCAGATAAAATGTATTTAACTGCATGTTTTACATGTGATCTGACAGGTGGAAAAAAGAATTATGCCATTTTTAAATACACTCTGACATAATAGTTGTCATTTTTTATGAATTTTCTATTTACCAAATGTGGCTAAATCCCTTATGCATTTTAATTCACTTAAGCTTCACAATAATCCTATGAAAAAGATAGCCCTTACTTTCATAAGTAATGTACCCCCAAAAACATGTACACAAAGTCAGATGTGGGATTCCACATCCAGAGAACTAAAACATCATTATTAGGTTCTAAATTAGATTTCACCTTTTAGAAAAGTCTTACTGAATATTTCTAGCGTTTTATCTGTCCAGTAAGCATCAGATACAGACCAAATAGCAACATAGATATCATTTTCTCATTTGTATTTAATTTTATATTCTTTATTACTAGTACTAGAATTGTAATTTTTTAAATAAAGACAAAATTCAATAAAATATTCACTAATTTCATTGACTAAACTGTACTCCTGTCTAGCAGAGTAGCGTTGTGTTAGCTCAAAGTATTCAGTTAATGAAAACTTAAAATTCAGAATTAAAAGGCAGTTTGGAATGGAGACAGTATGTTTATATGTATCCAGATGTTTCTGCTGTAATGCCATACTTGCATTTTTGGAAATCCTGATATTCTGCCAAACAATAAGCAAAATTACAGTTTATGGAGGAAAACCACACACCAGTCAAAACTTAACAAAATTTTATAAGAGCCCTAACAAAAACCATAACCCTAATAAACATACTAGTACAATTAAATCTAGTTTAGACCAGTTTTATCAAAATTAACATTCTAATCTAGGAGTAGCCTGATTTATCAATCACATTTTTTAAAAAAAAGACTTGGAAATCTCTAGCTTTTTTATTTATCCTAGCACATTGCCAGATGGTTTGATGAAGTGGAAAATGTGGCCAGACATGAAACCACTAAACATCATCTTAAACCAGAAGAAAGAACTCCTGGGACATTTTATTTTTTTCCTTAAGGTTTTTACATATCACTAAAGCCTTTTTTTTTTTTTTTTTTTTTTGTAGAGGCCCACCTCTGATCACTTCAAATCAGTAATATGTTGGGGGGAAATGCATATATAACATCTTTCCCCTATTGACCAATTGCATATAAGCTAATTCACATTAAAGAAACGTTCTGGGGCCAGACGCAGTGGATCACACTTGTAATCCCACCACTTTGGGAGGCTGAGATGGGTGGAACACCTGAGGTCAGGAGTTTGAGACCAGCCTGGCAAATATGGGGAAACCCCATCTCTGCTAAATATGCAAAAATTAGGTGTGGTGGCAGGCAACTGTAATCCCAGCTACTCAGGAAGTTGAGGCAGGAGAATCACTTGAACCTGGGAGGCAGAGGTTGCAGTGAGCAGAGATCGTGCCACTGTACTACAACATGGGCAACAGAGCAAGACGGTGTCTCCAAATGAATGAATGAATGTATGTATGTATATATATATGTTTTGGTAGTACAGCAGACTTTTCTTAACCGTCTGTTATTTAAGAGATGAGGAAATAGACTCCAGAAGGTAACATAACTTGCCCTTGCTCACACAGTCACTGAAGATGGCAAGATTTGAATACAGATCTCAAGCTCCCTGAGCCTCCCTTTCTTAACCATTGTGCAAACTACCTACTTTGAGAGTTACATTAACTTTAAAAAGTGTTTAGATCAGCACAGTCCAATAAAAATAGAATGTAAGCCTCAGATATAATTTTAAATTTTCTGATAGTATATTGCTAAAGACAATTAAAACTAGATGTTTTACTTTTTTTTTTTTTTTTTTTTGAAATGGAGTCTCGCTGACCCACCCAGGCTGGAGTGCAATGGCATATTCTCGGCTCACTGCAACCTCCATCTCTCAGGTTCAAGAGATTCTCCTGCCTCAGCCTCCCAACTAGCTAGGATTACAGGGGTGCGCCACCACATTTGACTAATTTTTTTGTATTTTTAGTAGAGACTGGGTTTCATGATGTTGGCCAGGCTGGTCTCGAACTCCTGACCACAAGTGATTTGCCAGCCTCAGCCCTCCAAAATGCTGGGGTTACAGGCATGAGCCACTGTGCTCGGCAATGTTTTACTTTTTAAAAAGTAAAATTGAAATTAATAAATTATAATTTCAACACATAACCAATATAAACAATTATTGCTGAGATACTTTCCATTCTTTGTACTAAATCTTTTAAATCCAGTGGGTACGTTAGGCTAACCACATTTCAAGTGCTCAGTAGCTACATGTGGCTAGTGGCTGGCTACCATTTTAGACAGGAAAAGGCCTAAATTCTAATTATATTACTGTACTGCAATGTAATACTTTTTAGGAACTAGCTTACAAAATAAGCGGGTAGAAAACACCTAATTCTCAACCTGTAATTTTTTTTAGTGCTCTCTTTTGAAATCTGGAAACCATGATTTAATGTTTAGGTTTGTATTTGATAACATTTTATTTTTGTTGGGATAATCTATTGTCACATTTCCAAGCACTAATGTCCTTTATTAGTCATTGCTCAGTAGTAGTTTACTTATGCTTTATGATTACAAAGTGAATAGTGGATGAATTTATTTTTCTAGATAACTAAGTAACTGAAGACCCAGTACTTTGCAGAAATTTTATTTTATTTTTTATTCTTTTTAATGGAAATGCTTTTTTTTTTTTTTTTTTTTTTTTTTAAGACAGTCACACTCCATTGCCAACGCTGGAGTGCAGTGGTGCAATCTCGGCTCACCGCAGCCTCCACCTCTGAGGCTCAAGCATTTCTCGTGCTGCTCCCAAGTAGCTGGGATTACAGGCATGCATCACCACACCCAGCTAATTTTGTATTTTTAGCAGATGGGGTTTTGCCATGTTGGCCAGGCTGGTCTTGAACTCGTGGCCTCAAGTTATCTGCCCATCTTGGCCTCCCAAAGTGCTAGGATTACAGGCATGAGCCACCATACCCGGCCTTAGAAATGCTTCTTAGATATACTACATAATTCCATCTTACACACAACAAACTTTATCCTCCATGATTAAAAGTTGTTAAGGATACTATCTTAGTCTGTTCAGCTGCTGTGTCAAACTATCATAAACCAGATAGCTTAAAAACAGCAGAAAGTTATTTCTCGCAGTTCTGGAATCTGGGAAATCCAACATCAGGATGGCTGCAGATTTGTTGTCTTGCTGTAACTTCAGATGGTAGGGGGCAAAGCAGTTCTCTGGGGCTTTTTTCATTTTCCTTTTTTGTAATTTGCCTTTTTTCTGATAGCTCTGATCAGAGAACAGGACTTTTTATAAGGGCACTAGTGACCTTATTACCTCCCAAAGGCCCCACTTCCTTCTTTTTCTTTCTTTCTTTTTTTTCTTTTTTCTTTTTGAGACACTGGTCTCACTCCCAGGCTGGAGTACAGTGGCACAACTACAGCTCACTGTAGTCTCTACTTCCCAGAGTCAAGCCATCCTCACCTCAGCTTCCTGAGTAGCTGAGGCTACAAACAAATGCCACCACCCAGCTACTTTTTTGTTTTTTAGAGACAAGGTCTCACTATGTTGCCCAGAGGCTGGTCTTGAACTCCTGGCCTCAAGCAATACACCTGCTGCAGTCTCCTGAATTACGGAGATTACAAGTGAGAACCATCATATGCAGATGATTTTATTTTTAAGAATATATTTCACGTTTGTTGTAAATAATCTAGGAAATAAGAAACAAAATTAAAACATTTAATATCCTACCCCCTAGAGATAGCCATTGTTACAGATTGCGTATTTTTCTAGTCTTTTTTTTCTTTGCAAGCTTGAGGGCTTGCACTTGTGCTGTCTTAAGTAAATCTAGATTATTTTGTTTACCTTATGGTGAAGTTTGGTGAGAATTCAGTCCCTCACAGGTAACATTGAAACTTCAAATAGTCCAAATTTTGTTTTGTTTTGTTTTGTTCTATTGTTTGAGACAGAGTCTCACTGTGTCACCCAGGCTGGAGTGCAATGGTGTAATCTTGGCTCACTGCAACACCTGCCTCCCAGGTTGAAGCGATTCTCCTGCCTCAGCCTCCCAAGGAGCTGGGACTAAAGGCACACACCACCATGGCAAGCTAATTGTTGTGTTTTTGGTAGAGATAGGGTTTCTCCGTGTTGGCCCGGCTGGTCTCAAACTCCTGACCTCAGGTGATCTGCCCACCTTGGCCTCCCAAAGTGCTGGGATTATAGGCATGAGCCACTGTGCCTGGCCCCAAATGGTTTTTTTAATTTTTTTTCCTCATTGTATCTCTATTTGATCTCAGAACTCTTTGAAGTGATAGAAGTATTTTGTTATCTGTGTATTTGTCTCAAACAAAATATCAATGTGCATGGTTAAACAAAATCACCTTTTTAATATTTATTTTATTTTAATTTATTTATTTTTGAGACAGAATCTTTCTCTTTAATCCTGGCTGGAGTGCATTGGCTTTATCTTGGCTCACTGCAACCTCTGCCTCCTGGGTTCAAGTGATTCTGCTGCCTCAGCCTCCCAAGTAGCTTAGATTACAGGCTCCTGCCACCACACCTGGCTAATTTTTCTATTTTTAGTAGAGACGGGGTTTTGCCTTGTTTGCCAGGCTGGTCTGAAACCCCTGACCTCAGGTAATCTCCTGCCTCAGCCTCCCAAAGTGCTGGGATTACAGGTGTGAGCCACTGCGGCTGGCCCACCTTTTTAATATTTAAATGGATATCTATAAACACATTCTGTTTCTAAGAAACTTTTGCCACATCATTCAACCTAGGAATGAAGTATCTGTTTTTGTTTGAGAATGTGCTTTTTAAAAAGATACTTCTGATTTTTCATTCCAAATTTTCTCTCATTCTATTAATGACAGTTACCTTTCATTAGGTTACTTTGTTTCACATATATTGGCTACATCAGACACACACACACACACACACACACACACACACACACACACACACACACACACACACGGTGCTTAAGATGTTACAGAATAGGACTTTAGCCATGTGGTGATTTGTTTGATGAGAATGTGCTGCTCAACAGATCTCTACAAGAGTGGAATAATGGATAACAGAAAAAGCTCAGAGCTCAATTACATAGAGGAGAAAATAATTTTTTACCTGCTGGTTATGTGAATAATATGGCCTTGCAAGACTTTAATAAGGTACTGCTCATAGGATTTTAAAAATCACTTGGTCAGTTGATATGGAGACCATAGTATACGCCAATGTCTTTCTAGAAAAGTTGGAAAAGTTCATATGATTCAAATCCTTTTCCCCACTTTTATCTCTATAGCTCGTTTTAAAAGTAGACTTTAATTTTCAGAGCAATTTTAGGTTAACAGCAAAATTAAGCAGAAAGTAAAGAGAGTTTCATATACTCCCATCCCTGCTGACACATAACCTCCCTCACTATCAGCATCCACACCAAAATGGTATATTTATTACAGTCAATCTACATTGACACATCCTTATCACCCAAAATCCATGCTTTACATTAGGATTTACTCGGTGTACATTCTAAGGATTTTGACAAATGTTGGCAAATGTTGCTTCCCCCATTGTAGTATCATTCATACAGAATAGGTTCACTGCCCTAAAAATCCTCTGCTCTCTGCCTGTTCCTCCCTCCCTACCAATTAACCCTTGGCAACCACAGATCTTTTTATACTGTCTTCAGACTTTTTGCCTTTCCCAGACTGCTTAGTTCATATGCTTGGAATCATAGAGAATGCAGCGTTTTCAGATTGACTTCTTTTTTTTTTTTTTTTTTTGAGATGGAGTTTTTCTCATGTTGCCCAAACTGGTGTGCAATGGCGTGATCTCGGCTCACTGCAACCTCTGCCTCCTGGGTTCAAGCAGTTTTCCTGCCTCAGCCTCGCTAGTAGCTGGCATTACAGGCGCCCACCACCATACCCGGCTAATTTTTGTATTTTTAGTAGAGACAAGGTTCTACCATGTTGGCCAGACTGTTCTCGAACTCCTGACCTCAGATGATCCCCCCACCTTGGCCTCCCAAAGTGCTGGGATTACAGTTGTGAGCCACTGTGCCCGGCCAACTTCTTTAACTTAGTAGTATGCAGTTAAGTTTCCTCCCTGACTTTTTTCTTAATCCTGAATAATATCCAGTTGTCTGGATGTACCACAGTTTATCCATTTACTTAACTAAAGGACATCTTGGTTGCTTCCAAGTTTTGGCAGTTATAAATAAAGCCTCTATAAACACCTGTGTACTGGTTTTTGTGTAGACATCATTTTCAGTTTGTTTTGTAAATTACGAAGGACTACTATTGCTGGAGAGTATTGTAATACCATGTTTACTTTCATAAGAAACTGCCCACTTTCCACTAGCGGTGAATGAGAGTTGCTGTGGCTGTGCATCCTTACTAGCAGGTGTTGCTGTCAGTGTTTTGGATTTTGGCCATTCTAATAGATGTGCAGTGGCATCTCGTTGTTTTAATTTGCAATTGTCTGACAATACATGATGTTAAACTGCATTTCATATGCTTATTTGCCATCTGTATGTCTTCTCAGCGAAGTGTCTGTTAAAGTTTTTTGACTATTTTTAATTGGGTTCCTTGTTTTCTCATTGTTAAGCTTTAGGAGTTCTTCATATACTTTGGATAACAGTTTGTTTTCAGATGTGTCTTTTGCAAATATTTTCTTCAAGTGTGCAGCTTGTCCTCTCATTCTCTTGACATAGTCTTTCACAGAGCAGAATTTTTCAGTTTTAACGAAGTCCAGCTTATTACTTAAGCTGGATAGTGCCTTCAGTGTTATATCTAAATAGTCATCTCTTTCCCCAAGGTCATCTAGATTTTCTCTTTTGTTATCTTCTAGGAGTTTCATAGCATTTTATATTTAGGTCTATGACCCATTTTGAGCTCATTTTTGTGAAAAATGTAAGGTCTGTGTCCAGATTAATTATTTTGCATGTGGATGTCCAGTTGTTTTAGTGTCATTTGTTGAGCAGTTGTTAACTGCTCCACTGGATTACCTTTGTTCCTTTGCCAAAGATTAGTTGACTTTATTTGTATGAATTTATTTCTGGGCTCTCTATTCTGTTCCGTGGATCTATTCATTCTTTCACCAGCACCACGCTATCTTGATTACTGTAGCTTTAGAGTAAGTCTTGAAATAAAGTAGTGTCAGTTCTCCCACCTTTGATCTCCTTTCTTATTGAGTTGGCTACTCTCTGGGTCTTTTGCCTCTCCTTATAAACTTTAGAATCCATTTGTCATATCCACAACTTAACTTGCTTGGATTTTGATTGGAATTTCGTTGAATCTATAGATCAAGTTGGGAAGAATGACATCTTGACAATATTGAGTCTTCTATCCATGAACATGGAGTATCTCTGCATTTATTTAGCCTTCCTATTTCCTTCATCTGTGTTTTGTAGTTTTCCTTATCTAGATCTTATGCATGCTTTATAAGATTAATAACAAAGTATTTCATATTTTGAGGTAATAATATAAATCATAATGTGTTTTACATTTCAAATTCCACTTGTTCATTTGTGGTATCTGCTTAACTTTTAAGCAATTAATGGATGCCTGGAAGTTGACGTCCATATATATTCAGAAATGTTTTGCCACCTGAGACCTATGAGGAGGTAAGCATCATGGTCCAATCTGTAATTAGTATTGGTGAGGGGAAGTCTGTTATGCATTTGGTTAATTTCAGTGTGTTATTATTTTTCTAATTCTGAAGTTATATTATGGTCAAAAGCTAGAACAAAAAAGGAAAGAAAATTTACGTGAGCAGACAGGTCCTCCAAGAGTACATTCAGAGTAGAAGGTAAAAATAATACTGTCTTTCAAAATAGTTAGGTATGAAAAGCCTAAAAACAGATCAAGTTTCCTCTTAACACAATTCACTTTTGGGTCTTACGTTTCAATTCACTTGGGCACACAGTTTCTTTTAGAGTTTAAAAGAGGGAGAGACTAATGAGAATACAAAAGGGAGGTTCTGGGAAATAGGTACAGTGCCTCCTGGCACATGGAGGTGTGTAGTAATTGTTCAGTGACAGTACAGTTTAGATAGGTAAAAATGCAGGTCAGGGAGGGTGCATTAGGGCTTAGAAATTATGTAGGACAAAAAGGGAAGAATGAGGAAGATTCTTGGGAGCTAGAACTGAGGGTTTCTATAAAGAGTGATTGGAGATCAAGTTGGAAAGATTGATGGGGAAACAATCAAAGAGGGCTTCAAATACCAGACTAAGGAGTGGATTTATTCTGCAGACCACCAAAGCTATTTGAGTAAGGAATACAGTGATGGTGGGATTTTAGAAAAGTTAATCTGTTGGTGATACTCAGTAGGGTCAGAGAAAGGGACAGCAGAGTAGACTAATTATGAGGCTGTACAGTCCAGTTTTATAGTGATGATAATTGATAGCAGAGAAAGTGGAAAGAAGGAATTATTTCATTGAACATTGTAAAGTGAGAAGACTGTACTAACTGAAAGTGAATGAGGGTAGTGAACTAATCTGGGTTTTGTGCTTTGCCACATTGAGAAAGGTGGTACCACAATAACAAAAATAAGATAATCCTGGATTGAGTTGTTAACTGCTCCCTGGCCTACTGTAACCAAGCTGAGTTTAGAAAGATAATAATGACCTGTACTCCTTTTTTTAGATATGTAAAATTTGAGCAGCTGGCAGGAGAGCTAAGTATATGTCAGACATTAGGAAATGAGAACAGAAGCTCAGAGGGATAAGTGGAGTTGCCACTGTGGTTTACTTAGACTAGCTCATATTTATTAATCTTGGCTGATTGTTTCCTTTACTTTAAACTCCTGTTCTATTCCTTCATGTACAAATCCATATATTGACTTTATAAAAGGTTCAGATGTATGGGGAAAACAAAAGATAATCTGAAAATAGGTTGATGGTCCTCCAGATTGTTTAAAAATCACCAGGAATGATTCCACAATCTTTACAATTTTAAAAACATAAAACTTTTCTAAACACTTGGCACACCAATGTATGAGAACAAAAGCATGTGCAGTTTCTAGAGACTTCATTATAAAAAGCTTTGGTTGGACCAGGTGCAGTGGCTTATGCCTGTAATCCCAGCACTTTGAGAGGCAGGCAGATCTTCTGAGGTCAGGAGTTCAAGACCAGTCAGGCCAACATGGCAAAACCCCATCTCTACTAAAAATACAAAAATTAACCAGGCATGGTGACACACGCCTGTAATCCCAGCTACTTCTGAGGCTGAGGCAGGAGAATTGCTTGAACCAAGGGGGCAGAGGTTTAGCCAAGATCACGCCACTGCACTCCAGCCTGGGCAACAGAGTGAGTTTCTGTGTCAAAAAAAAAAAAAGAAGCTTAGGATGGAAAAGGTAAATTACAACGTTTTAAAATAGGTGTCGTGGAAGTGCTTTCAAAAAACTGCAAATAGGCTGGACACAGTGGCTCACGCCTGTAATCCCAGCACTTTGGGAGTCCAAGGCAGGCAGATCATGAAGTCAGGAGTTCAAGTTTCACCGGACCATGGTGAAACCCATCTCTACTAAAAATAAAAAAATTAGCCAGGCATGGTGGCACACGCCTGTAATCCCAGCTACTCAGGAGGCTGAGGCAGGAAAATTGCTTGAACCCAGGAGGCAGAGGTTGCAGTGAGCTGAGATCACACCATTGCACTCTAGCCTAGGCGCCAGAGCAAGACTCTGTCTCAAAAAAAAAAGAATATCAAGTTATCCAACTAGTATAATTTTAGTGTGCTAATAATGAGGGAATGAACTAAAAGACATCTGTATCTCTTTTGAAGTATAATAATTATCAAAATGTTTGCTGCCAGAAAGAAAAAAATTGAGCCAGGCATGGTGGCTTATGACTGTAATCCCATTGCTTTTGGAGGGCAAGGCAGGAGGGACTCCTTGAGGCCAGCAGTTTGAGATCAGCAAAAAAACTAATTGGGTGTGGTGGCATGCACCTGTAGTCCCAGCTACTTGAAGGTTAGGTGGGTGAATCACTTGAGCCCAGAGTTCAAGGCTGCAGTGATCCCTGATCGCACCACTGCACTCCAGCCTAGGTGACACAGCAAGACTCTGAGAGAGAGACTAGAGAGAGAAGGAAGGAAGGAAGGGAGGGAGGGAGGGAGGAAGGAAGTGAGGAAGGAAGGAGACAGAAAGGGGGAGAGAGGTTGGAGGGAGGGAAAGAGGGAGAAGGGGAGGGAGAGAGGGAGAGAAAAAAAAGGAAGAAACAAAAAGGAAAGAAAAGAAAGGGAAAGGAAAGAAAACGAAAGGAAAGGGAAAAGGAAAGGAATACACTATTGGATATTAAGATTTTTTTATCTGAATAAGAAAATTATAAAGAAGATTGTTATTTGCAATGAAGTTAGCTGAATTTCAAAGTGGAGTATTGAGGGGAAGAGTTAATGTTTCTCATATTCCACCAGAAAAATTTATAACCACGGTTTTAGAAACCATGTGGCACTCACCACTTGTAAAACTAATAAATTTCAGAAAACCACAAAATATCCATTTTGTTTCTGCTGTGCATAGTACTTTTTAGTTTTATTCTCACTTTATACATGGAGGATTTGTGTGTGTGTGAGTGCCTCAATGAATAATTTGTCCTCATCTTTTTAAAAGGTTATGTCTAGAGAAGATATTTCCACACTGGTTTCCCTATTCAAGAGCTTTATCAGGAGCTGAAGCAGTCAATGCCTTGAGGCCTTTCTATTTTGCAGTACATCCAGATTTCTTTGGACAGCACCCCATAGAAAGGGTAAACATTTATTTATTTTTTAACCGTTAGTGTACATTTCTGTTTAGTTTATTTACCTTTGATACAGTAGAATACATAGAGTTTTATAAATTTGGATTATTCTGTTGTGGTGATATGATCAATGCTTTGAACTAATTTGAAATGTAGATACTGAAAATTGAAAATATAGCTTTTTTTGTGAAAAGTGTCATTGTTTTGTGCAGGCAATAAAGCTGTCATTTAAACTCTTTAGTGTACTAGTAATCATGTTTTGGTACCAATTTTTGAAATACAGTTGAGGGTTTGAAAGAAAACCTGAGACCTCCGTTACCATGATCAATCTCTTTTTTTTTAAAGGATGATACATGGAAGAGTTTTCAGTGCCCTAGTGATTTTTCCTTATGATGCATGCTGCTGGACCACTTCCCTACAACATCAGTTAATGTGTGCTCCAGAAATACAAACTGAAATGAAAAATGACTTATGGTAGATGTAGTTAAAACAGTCGATATAGTTTAACATTAGAAAATACAGTCAGCCCTTCATATCCATGGGTTTTGCATCCATGGATTTAACCAACCTCAGGCTGAAAATATTAGGGGAAAAAAAAAATACATCTGTACTACACATGAACAGACTTCTCTTTCTTGTCATTATTCCCTGAACAACACAGGATAACAACTACTTCCATAGCGCTTACATTATTTTAGGTATTGTAAGTAATCTAGAAATGATTTTAAGTATATGGGAAGATATACATAGGTTATTTGCAAATACTACCCTATTTTATATGAGACACTTGAACATTTGTGGATTTTGGTGTCCACAGGAGGTCCTGGCACCAATCCCCCATGGATACCAAGGGACTACTGTATATTACAAAGCCATGTGCTTTGGAATTACTTCATTGGTTCCTTTTATTTTCATTAACACTGATACCTAGTTTAATATGAAAACTAACGTAAAATCTTGAAAATTAGAACATTGTTATATTTTTCTACTTGCAGTGGAAAATAAATCTATTTTGCTTTTTTGCTTCTAGGAAAATATTTTGATTATGCTATTTGTTACATATGTTGGTTACTCAAAGTCAGACCTTTTCTAAGTAATCAGTAAATTGAATCAACAGAAAAATACTCATTACCTTGGGGATGCATTAATAATTTGACATCTTAATATTCAACATGTATGGAAAAATCAAGCTTAGTAATACTTTAATGTTCTTCTACCAATGCATTTTTTAAAATTAAGACTTTTGTATGCAGCAGGACATGATGGCACACCTGTAGTCCCAGCTACTAGGGAGACTGAGGCAAGAGGATTACTTGAGCCCAGGAATTCGAGCCTGGGCAATAGTGAGACCTCATCTCTTAAATTTAAAAAACAAACAACAAAAACTTCTATGTGTGGTAAAGGGTTAACTCAGCGAGCTTGGATTGCTTAAACCTTGCACATTCTAAAGAAAGGTCTGACCTCAGTGCTAGCCTTTGACTGGCCCCTGGGAGATGAGCTCTGAGTCCTTGGAATGTCCTACCTGATAGGACTGTTTCTGCTTGCCTGAGGGCTTGGACCGTGCCAGATAGTTTATGCTAACAATATGATTTATAGTGAATACCTGTTTTCCTGTGTCTAAGGCCCTGGGCTGCACTGTATTCTTTTGACCTGAGGGATTTGGCGAGCTGAGACTGAATAGCTAAAGTGAGTTACATAAGCATTAAATGCTTACTTACTGACCCCCAGTAAAATTCTCAACATCCAGACTTGGATGAAATTGCCTGGTTGGCAACACTTCTCATGTATCGTCACGCACCTTTGCTGGGGGGATTAAGCACTGTCTATAAAACTCCACCATGAAGTGACAACTGGAAGCTTGCACCTGTCTCTCCTGATTCTGCTCTCTATACCTTTTCCCTTTAATTTTAATCTGCAGTCTTTTGTTGCAATAAACCATAACGATGAGTAAAACAGCTTGTCTGAGTTCTATGAATCCTTCTAGTAAATCATGGAACCTGAGAGTGGTTTTGGGGACCCCTGACACAATGTGCCTAGAGCTTAATGGTTCTGATAAGTTTACATTTTCATGTTCTCTTTAAACTTGTATTTACTGACTCCTCCTCTGTGTTGAGCCTTTGCCCTAGCTGCTCCCTCTGCTTGGAGCATCCTTTTCCCAGGTATCCCAGATATGGCTTGTCCTTTACTTTCTCACTGAAGTGTCACCTTTCAGTGAGGCTCTCCCAGATTATCCTATTTTACTTGTGTTGGTTTTGTTTTATTTAAACTACCCTATTTTATTTTATTTTATTTTTATTTTTTTGAGACACAGTCTCGCTCTGTCGCCAGGCACCAGGCTGGAGTGCCGTGGCGTGATCTCGGCTCACTGCAACCTCCACCTCCCTGGTTCAAGCAATTCTTCTGCCTCAGCCTCCCAAGTAGGTGGAACTACAGGCACGCACCACCACACCCAGCTAATTTTTGTATTTTAGTAGAGACAGGATTTCACCATGTTGGCCAGGATGGTCTCAATCTCTTGACCTCGTGATCCGCCCACCTCAGCCTCCCAAAGTGCTGGGATTACAGGCATGAGCCGCCACACCCGGCCAACGACCCTATTTTAAATTGCCATCTCTACTTTGCTTCTCTAGCATTCCCTGTCCTCTTTACCCTGCAGTACTTCAGTTTTTTTTTTTTTTTTCCTTTCCATGTCCCTATTTCCTTAATTATTAGGTTTGTTGTTTATTTTTCTCCCCTCACTAAACTGCAAGCTCCATGAAGGCCATTCACTCTTCTTGTCACCACATGTTCAATTCAGTCTTCTTCCCACTATTAGAGAATACCTTTGCCCTTTTCTAAGGAAGACTGGCTTAAAGTCCCATCTTTTCGTAACATCAGACTCAAAAGTCCGGGGTTTCACAGTGAGGCACAGAGTTTTTTTCTTTTTAAATCCCCTTTGATTTAATTTAAAAATCTGCAAAACATTTGTAGGTTTCAAAGAAAAAAAACTAAAACTAAATACCAAGTTTAAAGAGAAGTTACTCCTATATTCCTATTTCCTTTACCCAATTCCTATTCACTTCCTATACATAATCATTATTTATTTATTTCATTTTTTTTGGAGACAGAGTCTTGCTTTGTCACTCAGATGGGGAGTGCAGTGACACCATCAAGGGGCTCACTGCAGCATCGAACTCCTGGGCTCAAGTGATCCTCCTACCTCAGCCTCCTGAGTAGCTGGGACTACAAGCACATATCCCCATGCCCAACTAATTTTTGTATTTTTTGTAGAGTCGGGGTTTCACCATGTTGCCCGGGCTGTTCTCAGAATCCTGAGTTCAGGTGATCTGCCCATATCAGCCTCCCAAAGAGTTCTGGGATTATAGATGTGAACCACCATGTTTAGCCTTCTTGTGTTGCTTTTTAGCAAAAATAGAAATATTTGTCAAAAAATAATGATGATTTAGTCTTACACTAGCAATAAATGTACCACACTTGCCTACGGGACTCATACAGCTAAGAACATCATATTATAATAAATTAAACAAACATTTATTACTTTGGGATATTTAATCATTGGCATTTTCTAAATTTAGATTATAAAGGAATTCAACCATGTTTTCTTCTATTACGTGGTTACATCTTTTTACATCTTATCCATATGGAGTTCATTCTATTACAAGTTGTGAGATGTAGATCCAATTTTATCTTTTACCAAAAAGCTATGAAATCCCAACATTTTAAAATACTAAATTATTTAATAATAATGTATTTAAAAGGTCAGATAGATATAATTTATGATATTTTCTTGTTCTATTTTGTGTGTAAATGCCCTTAATGATTTTTTCCAGGAAGTCAATGAAAATTCTCTTAAGAGGTTAAGTGTCTACTTAGAAAACCTCCAGAAACCAGGCTTCAAGTCTTTGAAACCAACTCAGCTTACATTTTATGTAAGAGAAACAGACCAGAGTTCCTCTGATGGCCAAGAACATTTTAGTACTTCCGGTACGTTTTTTATTTCTACTGTGTCCCTTGCAAGCTTCATGTTAAATGTATTCATTAATGTTGACATTGTCAGAATGCCTTTGGATCAAAACTTTAGTCATAGGAAAAGAATAGCATTTAATTGATTGTTTTCTTAGAATTAGATTCTATTCCTAGCTATATATATTTGAACCGATTTTTTTGCATGTTTAAACTTTTTTGTTTATAAAACTAAAGTGTTCCCATTTGTCCCTTTCCCATTCAGTGTTACTGTAAGTGTTAAACATGTCCATAACAATATATATTTCTAAAAACTATAGCTTGCATTCTCTTATTTAGTCCTCCCAATACTCTGAGGCTAGTGTAACTTAGTTTTGTTCAGTTCCTTTCCCAAGACCAGAGAGAAAGAATATAGGTCTTGAACCCAGGTCTTTTAACTTCAACCTAATGCTACTTCTAAAATCCAATTGATCTTAGCAGACAACATTTTTTTCACTACCTTTTGTCACTACTTTCCCATATTTAAAATTAAGGACAAATATTGAGGTAAAGATCACTAAAGGCCTATCATTTCTCTAATTATACATGCTTTTGATGATCCTTGAGGAAATAACTATATTTTTAGAATGAACTTAAGACAATTTAAATATTTGCTGAGTGGTTTCTATGAGTTAAGGCTAAAACAGTTAGAGGACACACTGTAATTTTTTCTTAAACGAACTATTACAAAACTCAGAATTTAATTGGTCTTTGGTATCTAAAATCTGTTTCTAGCTCTGCCAGTGACCTAGCTATGTGACCTTAACTTTTGGGTCTTCATTTATTAAAATGAAAGAGTTGGAGAACTGTGTAGAGGCCACTCACATGAAAGATCCCTACCTTACACCTTACTCTCCCATGGCTCTCAGGACCTCAAATGGAAGGAGGAAGAGCTTGATCTGAAGAGTGCTGAAGTAGGATGTTTATGTTGAAGACAACTCCTCACCCAGTCTCTGCAGGGACTAGTATTTGATAGTATACGGTCTCCTACCTTTTACTCTCTCATAATAGAATATGGGAGGTCAGGAGTCACAGATTCCTTTTTTTAGCAGTTTCTCCATCTACCTCTAACTTATGGTTTTTATTAAAATAGTCCTATTCTTCAATATTTAAAAAAAGAAAGTCAACTCATACCCTTTTGTGAAGGAACAGCTGTACTGAAGAATGCTGTAAATAATGAGTAATAAGCATGTTGATCACTCTGAGTGACACAGTTCTGTTTGAAAGTTTAAATCCATTATGAATGTGCTGTTTGTAGCCATGAGAGTCCCATAAGCAACTGAGATAATTGTTACTAGTGTCAAACCAAATATTCATAAACATTTTAAATAGATACATGCTCCTGTTACTCAGGGTCAAGATTAGGCTAGGAATTAAATAAAATCTTATTTATATGTAGTGGTCTACTTAGGTTTCTTGATTTCTTCAGGAGGACAGATGGAATTTTTAGAGGCAGATTACATCCTTTATAGTTTTTAAAATAAAAATGTTATCATCAATCTGTTTTTATTTGTATGTGGTTGAGGGAATCAAGCTCATTCCTACAGCTACAACTACTATTTCTACTACCACTGTCAGCTGGATTTGTCTTAAATATTGAATATACATGGAGTTAAAGAGTAAACTGAATTCGAAAGCTTAATGGAAAACTTAGAAAGTTTCACACAGCAAATTAGGGACAGAGCCAATACTAGAACTAATGTTTCCTTATCCCTAGTCCAGTGTTTTGACTTGTATACCACATTATTTATTAATTCTTCTTTTAAAATATGGCAGTTAATCATCTTTCCTTTTGCCTTTATAACAAAGATTGGCCCTCTGACAAAGATTAAAAACATTTTTACTTCTGTAACATTTTTACCTGATTATAAAATTAAAATCAAGTAGGTTTTAAAAAAAATTTATTTCTAGAACACTAGAAATCATTAATCAACTTTCAGTAATTAAGATGGTGATAAGGTTAAATGTTTACTAGTGATTTTCAATAGGAAATTTTATGAATCTTTGGCATTATTAATACATTGAAATCCTTAAAGGCTGAAATTATTTCTTCAGCTCCATATCTTTTTGGTGTTTCATGAGGAAATAAATGCTGTTATTAGAATAAATTTTAAAACAAGTCAAAGATTTACTAAGAACTTTCTGTGAATTAACACTAAGACAAATAGCTGTAGCCAGCTATGGCTGAGTAAAAACAGAATCCTTTACTTTCAGTTAATGGGTAACTCTTAATGATTTTTTTTACACAGAAATAGCTTATAGCTGGGCATGGTGACACAAGCCTGTACTCCCAGCTACTCAGAAGACTGAGGTGGGAGATTCACTTGTGTCCAGGAGTTTGAGGCTAGCCTGGACAACACAGACTGCCTGTCTTTTTTTTTTTTTTTTTTTTGAGCTGGAGTCTCGCTCTGTCACCAGGCTGGAGTGCAATAGCGTGATCTTAGCTCACTGCCACCTCCACCTTCCAGGTTCAAGCAGTTCTCCTGCCTCAGCCTCCCGAGTAGCTGGGACTATAGATACGTGCCACCACACCCAGCTAAGATGGGGTTTCACCATGTTGGCCAGGATTGTCTCGATCTCTTGACCTTGTGTTCCACCTACCTGGGACTCCCAAAGTGCTGGGATTACAGGTGTGAGCCACTGTCCTTGGCCGAGACTGTCTTTAAAAAAAAAGTAAAGGTTATAGAAAAAATTAAACTAGAAATGGGAGAAAATATATAGCATATATGACAAAAAGATAATGCTAATATATAAAGAGTTTTTACAAATTAAAAAGAAACCAGAGTAGCTCCATTGCAAAAATGGACCAAGAGGATGAATACACAGTTCAGGAAGTAATACATATAAATGGTCACTTAAGTATATTAAAATCTTTAGGCCATACATGGTGACTCATGCCTGTAATCCCAGCACTCTGAGAGGCCAAGGCAGGCAAATTGTTTGAGTCCAGGAGTTCCAGACCAGCCTGGGAAACATAGCAAAACCCCATCTCTACTAAAAAATACAAAAAATTAACCAGGCATGGTGG
This sequence comes from Cacajao melanocephalus, assembly GCA_963573385.1. Classification (NCBI taxonomy): domain Eukaryota; kingdom Metazoa; phylum Chordata; class Mammalia; order Primates; family Pitheciidae; genus Cacajao; species Cacajao melanocephalus. The sequence continues at coordinate 21,960 of CAUYLG010062667.1, read as the reverse complement.
CATGTGCCTATAGCCCAAGCTACTCAGGAGGCTAAGGTAGGAGAATCACCTGAGCCCAGGAGGTAGAGGTTGCAGTGAGCCAAGATGGCAGACACCATTGCCCTCCAGCCTGGGTGACAAAGTGAGACCCTGTCTAAAAACATAAAAAAATAAAAATAAAAAAATCTTTAGCCTCAGTATTCGAATGCAAACTGAAATAATTAGGTACTATTTTTTGCCTATTATTTTTTTTTCTTGCTGGTAATACCCATAGATGGTAAAAATGCATTTTCCCACATTATTGATGGGTGTATAAATTAGTGCAAACTCTGCAGCTTGGAATTCTCTTCCCAAAGTCACAAAATTCTTTGTGGAATGTATCCTGAGGAACCGGTAAAGGATATTTGCAGTGTGGTATAGGCAGTCCTCACTGTATAGCAGCTCTTATGTTGGATTAAATAATGAAGCTGATAAATTGAGATAGAATGTATTTACTCCTTGACTTTGCACTTCTGAGAATGAGCTATTTTTTCTTAACCTTCAATGCAGCAATTTGGATTTTCCTTTCCTCCTTCATTGACTAGAGTAATTCCTTTGCTGGTAGTTCTCAGTTTACCCAAATTATTGAACTAAAAAAAATCTTTCTTCATTGGCATGTTCTGAATCTCATAAGTTGGTGTGGCAAGCAGAATGTGTATCTCTGAGAATGATTTAAATTGTGGTGTCTGTCATCCGCAAAGACAAGAAAATAAAGACAAGTATGCAGCTGCTAAAAAGAATGAGGTTGATCTATACATACAGATATGGAAGGGCCACCCAGTTTAAGTGACAAAATCATGTTCAAGGTAATATATCTAGAATCCACTTATATATTAAGAAATAATTCAAACTGTGTATGTGTTCATATAAATGCACATGCATATATATCATACATGATACACACAAGCACATAGATGGAGAAGGTCAAAGAACAGTGCTGTCCAAGAGAACTTTCTGTGATGAGGGAAATGTTCCATATCTGCATCATCTAATATGGCAGGCCCTAGCCCCGTGTGCTTACTGAGCACTTGAAATGTGACCAACGTGGCCAAAGAACTTAATTTTAAATTTTTACTTCATATCAGTCAATTTAATTTTAAATTGCTGCATGTGCTAGTGGCGGCCATCTTAGAATATGTACCTGTTAATATTGATTACCTCAAGTAAAGATGTAAAGTTATATGCCTGTTAACAGGAGACTTTTGCTTTTACTATATGTATCTCTAATTTTATAATAAGCATGTACTTATACATGTATAATTTCTAAAACTAATTAAAAATGTGTTTTAAGAAGCAAGAATTCAGCATGTTGTAGTGGAGAAAATATTTGGCTTAGTGTCAACACAGATTAAGCCCTGGCTTCATTCTTAATCTATGTTTCTTCACATTTGATAAAAGAAATGACAATGGCATAGTTGGTAGTAGTGTTGATTGAAAAGCTGTGTAAATTCAGCTGGAACCATTCCTAACACCCAGAAAAGAAAAAAAAAAAAAAAAAAAACCAGTGGATTTTCTATTGATGACTTAACGATTTATATTACTTACCTTAGCCCAATGATTACCCAACATCAAAATCACTGACTTTTAAACAATTAGAGAATTTTAAATCACTCCTGAAAATACTGGGTTACTACCTAGTTGAGTGAGCAAGTATGAGGACCATCTCCTTCAATCATAGAAAAAATTCAAGATGGGTTTCTGTGACCACTGAGACTAGATTATATGGCCCCTCTTATCTAAACCACTGTCACAGTGCATACCTATATTCTCTGTCCTCTCTCCACTAGAAACTGTGTTTGGTGGACACCTGCTTATAGGAGAGCTTTTCTCTCTCTTAAGAGACCAGATTTCTCGACAGAATTGAGAATATTCTGAATCCCCTCCTTGGGCTGGGATGGGTTTGGTCACTGGGGCCAAACTAGAAAATGGAGCTGATGATTGAAGGAATTCATGAAGGTAAAAATAGTGTGGTATAGTTTTGGAGAAGGGAAGTCATTTTCCATTTACAGGTGGTTTGCCAGTAGGACAAATTTAAATCAGTAATGGAATGTTTTAAAAGATTTTGATTGTATAAATGTTGAAATAAAGCAAATAATCACCTGTATTAATTGTTTGGGGGAATTATATTCTCTAGGATTTCGAGCAGTCAAATTTACTTTGCACACCAGAGATCTGCTAAGCACAGTATTATATATTCTCAACTCCTGCAGTTTATCTGTTGAACATATCCAAAGCTTGAATACTAATGTGCACACCCAGCCTCTCAAAGAAGCTAAAAAGATGCCTGACAGGCCCATCAAATGGGACAAGTCTTATTATTCCTTTACTGGATTCAAGGACCCTGATGAAGACCTTGAACAAGTCTCGAGAATGGAAACAACTCTCACGTATGTAAACTTTCTATTTAATTAAACTCTTATTTGTAGTTGGTGTTTATGACACTGATTTATTTGGATGGCAAAAACTTTTTTTTATAAATAAAAAGTGTAGTTCATGTTTAAAATTAAAGCCTAATTTTCCGGGAAAAATAATACTATCAATCTAGTTAATCCAGTAACCATTATGAAAAAGATATTTCATGTTTCTTAAAGTTGCCAAAATACTTCCAACTGTATTTAAAATTGTGGTCTTTTGATACCAAACACATGCAGGAGATTGTTTTGTCTACGTTTTTAAAATTCTTTTCAAGTTACCCCAGTACATGGAGAAAGGCTATACCTAAGACTACACAAATATTTTTTACTCTTTTGCAGTTCAATAGTAATGTACTTTAGTGTAATAATCCATACATAAGAAAAATACATAGTGACAACATTATTCAATATCATCTAGAATAGCTTCTTTAAAGAGTAATTTTTTAAATGATAAAAACCATATGTAAAATGTTTTCTGTTATTTGGCATACCTTACTTGTAAAGTCACCTTTAATGTTTTTTAAGTCATTTTTGGATTTCATAAAGACCCAGCACATTCTGTTCCTATAATTGTATCTAAAAAGTCCAGTGGCTTATAAGAGGATTCTCTCATTATGGCGTGGTAAATGATCCTTAATTATCCACTGGCATAATATCTGCTTTGTGGATTATCTATATTAAGGGATTCATCCCCTTGTTACCTAGCTAGATTCCAAATAAGGCTGAAAAGGTAGGGAGGTAGCAGAGTTCATTACAGAAAAGGACAGAAGTATGTGTCTGAAGACATGTATGTATGTACCTACATATGGTAGTCTGTGGTATTTGTCTATGGTATGGTATATGCATAACTGATGGATAAATCACTTCCCTAATTATGTTTACTTTAATTGTTCAGATTCTCTTCTGTAAACAAAACTGAGATGGAAATGTAGGTTTGGGAATGATAATTTAATGATGGACCGGAAGTAATGACACAGTAAGAAGTAGGATAAAAAATGAAGAGCCCAGTACAGTGGGTTGTGCCTGTAATCCCAGCAGCATTTCGGGAGGCTAAATTGGGAGGATTGTTGAGGTCAGGAGTTCAAGACCAGCCTGAGCAACATAGTGAGACCCCCATCTTTACAAAAAATGCAAAAAGCCGGGTATGGTCATATACATCTGTAGTTCTAGCTACTTGGAAGGCTGAGGTGGAAAGATCCTTGAACCCGTGAGTTTGAGGCTGTGGTGAACTATGATTGTGCCACTGCACTCCAACCTGGGTGACAAAGTAAGATCCTATCTCCAATAAATAAATAAATAAATGACAGAGTCGTGGTGGCATAGAGGTTTCTGAATTGAAAATTTGATATAGAAAAACAAGAGATAATTTAAGGTTAATTGCACACAGAAACTATGGTGGGAGTTGATTTCTCTGAGCACAGACTTGAAGAGAGGTTCTCAGCCTTGCATTCAAGTTTTATGTGGGATACAGCACATAAAACTTCTGCTTACACGCACAGGAGGATATTGTTGTACTCATCTTGTACTGTGTCTAGATGAACAACAAGTTGGGGATTACTGGCCTAAAGGGTATAGAAAACAATGAGATTGAATAAGTCAAGCCAAAACTGCAAAAATAACAGTTGTTGGACTTTACTCAAGCGAAAGGGTTTAAGAATAATGGATTAAAGGATTTCCGAGAAGCAGTTGGTCTGTGGTTCAGTTGAGTATTTTGTAGAGCAAAGTTTTTATCTGGAGCTGGATGTACAGCCATTGTGAAAAGAGTGCCCCAAGGACCTAGAACTGGACTTAGACACTCGGCAAAGTAATGAAAACAGATTGAAACTATAGGAAACCAACTCAACAACATAAAGTGGTATTCAACTGGGTTCCTTGTCTAAGCTCAGTATTTATAATCTTTTTATTTGTATGTCATTCATCCAGTAAAACTCCTCAGTCATTAGTAAAAGTAGACTTTCTTGTAATACATTATACTATATGAGTTCTTAAGAGTAGAGAATATGTGTTGGTAATCTCTGTGTCTAATAATCTACTTCATAGATTCATAGAATCCATCCGGTATTTTCATTGAACTGAACTAAAGAACTGTTGAATAACTGAATGTGATGTGCTAGAGGCTCGGTATAAAGAACTCAGGCTTTAATATGGAAATGCTGAGTGACATAACACATAGGGTAGTAATAGAAGTGACTTAGCAATGAATTTAGAGGGCTATTTTTTCTTAAAGTGCCTCTGTTAATTTCATTAATGTTAACTAAAAAATCTGCTATTTTTAGTGAAAGATACATTGTCTTCAGGAAATTTTCTGTGCGTAGGTAAGTTATGTTGCTATGAATTCTTGATTTCCTCAAAAGTCAGCTTTGTTTTAAATTCAAGCTCTCATTTTGACAGTTATGATGACAAGCTTAAAAAACAAGTCACTTTGACTTGTCAACCTTTTAAGAGGATAACAACTTATATTTAAAAATAGACCACTGTTTTAGAAATTGAAGTCAGTAGAAGTTTAACTTTCAAATTCACTAATTATTATTATCCAATCCTGTTGTCAACAGCTGTTTTATCTTTGCAGAAATTAAAGTAAACCCCGTTATTAAGCAGTTAGAGCCTTTTTTAGCTTCATAAAGTAAAATTAATAGTGACATAGCATTACAGTATATAGGTATTTTTGTTGTTGTTGTTTTTAATGCCTATATTGAAGGCCCTTAGATTGTATTTTTTTAATTTTTTTTTTTTTTTTTTTTTTTGAAACAGGGTCTCACTCTGTCAGGCTAGAGTGCAGTGGCGTGATCACAGCTCACTGTAGCCTCAAAATTCCTGGGCTCAAGTGATCCTCCCACCTCAGACTTCAGTGTAGCTGGAACTGCAGGCATGTAACACCATACCTGGCTAATTTTTTAATTTTTAGTAGAGACGAGGTCTCACTATGTTGCCTAGGCTGATCTCAAACTCCTGAGCTCAAGTGATCCTCCTGCCTCAGCCTCCCAAAGTGCTGGGATTACAGACATGAGCCACCGTGCCCGGCCAGTTTGTATTTCTTAAGCATTGACATCTTATTGATTTACCTGAACCAGATCATCACACCTCATGGAGTTTGAGTTTAGCTTAAGAATGCGTAATTTTAGAGCAAAAAGTCCAGGCTGGGTAGAAGAGCACTATACTGAACAAAGACAAGACAAGACAAGGAATACTGCTCATTGGGCCCTTAGAGTAGAGTAAATTGCAGCATAGGCTAAATGCCTTTACCAGCATGTCTTACAGTGCTGATGTAGCATTATAACATGTGTACTTATCTGAAAGATTTCTTGTCTCTTGTTTCCCTAACATAATCTGGTTTCCCAATTCTAGCATGTTCGATAGGCCCAGAGCCCCTTGACCTGTCCCCAAGCATGGTCGTTGCCCAGTCTGAAGGAACCTGTGCTGAGGGTTTGTTCAACGTTTTGGTATATGGTAGCTTTTCCTAGTAAGAGTTCCAGGAGCTTATATCATAAAAGCCAGATGGTATCTCTTATCAATTTGTCATTTCAGTTACAGTTGACCCATGAAGAATATGTGTTTGAACTGTGCAGGTCCATTCTTAAAGGGATTTTTTTTTCAACCAAAAGCATATTGAAAATATCATATTTGCACCCCCAAACTATTGAAATAATAATAAATAATAATAAAAGAAAATATACTATTAGCAAGATGTGAAACGTATATATAGGGAAGGCCGACTTTTGGTATATGCAGGTTTGGCAGGGCCAACTACAAGACCTGAGTATGCACAGATTTTGGTACCCATGGGTGGGCTTGGAACTGATGCCTCAAGTATAGCAAGAGACCACTCTACTGATTTTTTAAATATCTGTAATTACAAATAATTGTAAAATTGTTGAACCATTTCAGAGCTTTCAAATGAAGTGAATCAAGTGACTGCCTAGTAGGGAGATTCAGGGTGCCTGTAAGTCTACTAAAACCTGTTAGCCACCAATGTCATTTTGCCCATATGGAGTTTAAGTTTTATTCTTGTATTGTTTAATTCATCTTCATTACATATATAGATTATAGAGAAAAATCGTAAGGAACACATGCTGAATTATATAGTTCAGAAGGAGCATAAAAGTGACAATTCTTCAAATTTATATCAGTCTGATCTCCTGATTTACAAATTGCATTCATTGGATCAAAATTTTCTTTTAAATTAAATCTTGAAAGTAAGTTAAGATGGTTTTAATGTTTCTGAACACTATGTGAAACAAGAATATATAATTACAGTATTATTTAATATAGACTTTAACTTTCAAAATAATTTTATCTGTTTTTGGTTTTGCTAAGAAGTGCAGGGTAAAATTGTCTTCGCATTTTTAAATTAAAATAAGCAATCATAAAAATAAATCAGTTGAGTTTTTTGGTTTTGTTTTTTTTTGTTGTTGTTGTTGTTGTTGTTTGAGACGGAGTCTCGCTCTGTCACCCAGGCTGGGGTGCACTGGTGCCATCTCGGCTCACTGCAACCTCTGCCTCCCAGGTTCAAACAATTCTCCTGCCTCAGCCTCCCAAGTAGCTGGGACTACAGGTGCATGCTACCATGCCCAGCTAATTTTTTGTATTTTTAGTACACATGGGATTTCACCATGTTAGCCAGGATGGTCTCGATCTCCTGACCTCGTGATCTGCCCACCTCGGCCTCCTAAAGTCCTGGGATTACAGGTGTGAGCCACCATGCCCAGCCTTATTTTTATTTTTTAATATTTTTTGAAACAGGGTGTTATTTGGTTGCCCAGGGTAGAGGAGTTTTTTAAAAACAAAATGAGAGATTTATTAGGTCGTAAAAACTCTATTTAATCTTCTTTTATACTCTTAATTACATTTTAATGTATATTTTAGATCATGCTTTATAATTTTGAATTTCTCAGCAAATTTTCTTTCATCTTACTTCAACATTCCTTTGTTATATACCATATAAAGATGATAAAATAAAAGTTTTAGGTTGGGTGTGGTGGCTCACACCTGTAATCTCAGTACTTTGGGAAGCTGAGGTGGGCAGATCACTTGAGGTCAGGAGTTCAAGACTAGCCTGGCCAACATGGTGAAACCCCATCTCTGTTAAAAAAAAAAAAAAATACAAAAATTAGCCAGGCGTAATGGTGCATGCCTGTAGTCCCAGCTATTTGGGTGACTGAGGCAGGAGAACTGCTTGAACCCCGGAGGCAGAGACTGCAGTAAACCAAATTGTGCCACTGTACTCTATCCTGGGTGACAGAGTGAGACTCTGCCTAAAAAAAGAAAAGAAAAGAAAAGAAAATGTTAATACCTAAGTAGTTTTTGAAAATTATATACACTTATAAAAGGAATGTTCCAGTTTTTAAAAAATTAGGAAATTCTGTTCTGTGTTGTTAATTTTTGTAGTTCTATATTTTGGGTATATGCTTAGATTATCATATTAAAACAAAAATCGCCTTTATTTGAGAGGAGCTAACCAGATCCATTTTATATAAACAAAACAATTCCATATGAAATGTCTATCTCACTGAACAAACATGTCATTGAACTATTAAAAAAAACATTTAATTACTATTCTTACAGCTACAAAGATACCAGTGAATGTCAGAGTTCTGTTTTCTCTATTTGACCTTAGCTCAAATATATTTATATTTCATTTTCATAATCTAAACTTTGAATCAATTTTTCTGTTTATGAAATACCATATTGGACAACTACACATTGGAACTATTTCATAGAATGTTTGGGATTTGATAGTCATGATTTAACTCATATCATGTATTTATTTACTCTTCCCCTTGTTTATAGGCTCAATCATTGTTTTTAAAATTACAAATTATAATGCACAGTTTAGTGACTCAGGACCAGCAAAGTTATTTTGCTTTGCTTTGTTTCTTTTTTTAAATTTTAACTATATATTGCGAATGTATTTCTACTAGTAAGTTTAAGTATTATTTCTCAAAATACTTGGTTTAGTTTCATATACATAAATACAAGTGTGTGTGCCTATGCTGGTTCACTGTGTGAAGTATTTCTCACCATGGGTTGCCATCAGAGAAGTAGAAAAAGCTTTTGGTGCCAGGTACAGTGGCTCCAGACTGTAATCCCAGCATTTTGGGAGGCGAAGGCAGAATTGCTTGAGGCCAGGAGTTTAATACCAGCTTGGGCAACATAGTAAGACCCTGTCTCTAGAAAAATCAAAATCAAAAAATTAACCAGGTGTGAGAGCATGTGCCTGTACTCTTAGCTACTCAGGAGGCTAAGGCAGGAGGATAACCTGATCCCAGGAGGTTGAGGCTACAGTGATCCATGATCACACCATTGCACTCCAGCCTGGGTGACAGAGTGAGACCTTGTCTCTCAAAACAAACAAACAAACAAACAAACAAACAAAAACTATTGCTCTGTTAGCTTCAGGTCAGTGAAAATAAAGGCTATTATTGGTCTAGAATCCTTACTTTGTTTTATACAGTTTGAGGCCTAGGAGTGTAAAATTTATGCAATTTTAACTTTATTGTAACTTAGATCATGGCTCTTTTGTTGTTGTTGTTCTCTTAAATCCATGGAAAACTGAGCCTCACTTGAGTTACTAAAGTATTTTATTTCAAAAGTATCATGACACTAGAAACTAAACCAAATGATTGCACAGTCCAACATTAGTCCTTGTATATGGCATTCTGGCATTCATTTTTATGTACCTTTTAATGTTCTTTTGGCTTCATTTTATTATCAGGGTTTTTCTTTTTACTTGGATCTTATAATAATACATGCAATATGTGTATTTTATATATATATATATACACATTTGCTGTAGATACAATGAAATCATTTTTAACCAACCTGTCTTAGTCCATTTTGCATTGCTATAATGTAAAGAAATACTAGAGGCTGGGTAATTTAAAAAGAAAACAGATTTGTTTAGCTCATGGTTCTGCAGGCTGTACAAGAAGTATGGCATCAGCATCTGCTTCTGGTAAGGACTTCAGAAAGCTTCCAGTCATGGTAGAAGGGAAAGAAGAACAAGCATCATGTGGCAAGAGAGGAGGAAAAAAAGAGGGGAGAAGGCGCCAGGCTATTTTTAACAGTCAGATTTTTTGGAAACTAATAGAAGTCGCTCATTACCATGAGGAGGACATGAAGCCATTCATGAGAGATCCGCCTGCATGACCCAAAACCTCCTACCAAGCCCTCCCTCCAACATTGGGGATTAAATTTCAACATCAGATTTGGAGGGGACAAATATTTAAACTATAGCACAGGCCAAGGTCAAATAAACAACCACAACTAGATACCACTTCATACCCTAGGATGGCTGTATTCTAAAAGAGAGTAACAAGTGTTGGTGAGCAGGTAGGAAAATTGGAACTCTCCTTCATTGCTAATGGGAATACAAAATGGTGCAGCTGCTGTGAAACACAGTTTGGCAATACTGTAAAATGTTAAACAAAGTTATGTGACCCAAGAATTCCACTCCCAAGAGAAATGAAAACAGACATCCACACAAAAATATGCTTATAGCAACATTATTCATAATAGCCAGAAGAAATAACCCAATTGTCTACCAACTGATAAATGGATTTTTAAAAAGTGGCATTTCCATACAAAGGAATATTATTTAACCAAAAAAAGGAATGAAGTACTATACATACTACAACATAAATGAACCTTGAAAACATGCTAAGTCAAAGAGGCTGATCGTAGTCAACCACATACACAGTTCTCCTGTCTCAGTCACCCAAATAGCTGGGACTACAGGCATGTGCCATTACACCTGGCTAATTTTTGTATTTTTTTTTTAGTAGAGATGGTATATGAATTATATTCCCATGAAGCTATTTTTAAAAACAACTATCACTACTCTTTCTAAAAAATATACTTTTTAAAAGTATTATTAGTTTATGTTTTCGGACAATGTATAAAAATAATTTTGTGATATCAACAACTGAAAGGGGTGGGGAAAGCTATTAAAAGAGCAGAGTTTTTGTTATTGAAGTTAAGCTAGTATAAATTCAAATTAGGGTGTTATAACTTTAGGATGTTAAATGTAATCCCCCACAATAACCACAAGAAAATATCAAAAGGATATACACCAAAGGAAACAAAGGAATTTAAATTATTCACCACAAAAAAAAATCAACTAAACACAAAAGAAGGTAGTAATGCAAGAAACAAGGGACAAAAAAGTTATAAGGCACATGGAAAATAAATAGCAACATGACAAAATTAAGTCCCTTCTTTCAAGTAATTACTTTAAATATAAATGGATTAAACTTTCCAAAAGACAAATATTGGCAGAGTGAATTTAAAAAACATGATTCAACTATATGCTGTCTACAGGAGACTCACTTTAGATCCAGAGTTGAAAATGAAAGGATGGAAAAGGATAGTATTCCATGCAAATATTAACCAAAAGAGAGTTATGCTAAAATCAGACAAAATAGACATTAAATCAAAAAAGATGACAAGAGATAAAGAAGGACATCACATATTAATAAAAGCCTCCATACAGCAACAAGAGATAGCAGCTATAAATATTTATCTACCAAATAACTGATCCTCAAAATATATGAAGCAAAAGTGGACTGAATTGAAGAGAGAAATTGAAAGTTCTACAGTAATGGCTGGACACTTTGATACTCCATTCTCAATAGCGTGTAGAAAAACAGGAATAAGTAAGGAAACAGAGGACTTGCATAGCACAATTTAACCAGCTGGATCTAACAGATATATACAAGACATTCTACCTAACAAGAACAGCATACACGTTCTTCTCGAGTCTATATAGAACATTTTCTAGGATGGACCATATTTTAGGCTGCAAACTAAGTCTCAATAGATTTTAAAAGAAAAATATACAAAGCATTTTCTCTGACCACAATGGGATGAAGAAGTTAGACATCAACAACAGAAGTAAAACTGGAAATTTAACAAAATTGTGGAAATTAAAGCACTCTTAACCAGCAGATCAAAGAAGGTGTCATGTACCACATAAATATATATAACTACTATGTACCTATGAAAATTGAAAATAAAAAGAAACCACCAGGGAACGTATAAAATACCATTCTGGACATAGGGGCTGGCAAAGATTTCATGCTGAAGACACCAAAAGCAATTACAACAAAAGCAAAAATTGACGAATGTGATCTAATTAAACTAGAGCTTTTTCACAGCAAAAGAAACAATGTATCAATAGAGCAAACAGCCTAAAGAATGGGAGAAAATACTTGCAAACTATACATCTGACAAAGGTCTGATATCCAGAATCTGTCAAGAACTTAAGATTTACAAACTGTTGGGCACGGTGGCTCACACCTGTGATCCCAGCAGTTTGGGAGGCTGAGGTGGGCACATCACCTGAGGTCTGCACTTTGAGACCAGCCTAGCCAACATGGTGAACCCCCAATTCTACTAAAAATACAAAAATTAACTGGGCATGGTGGCACATGCCTGTAATTCCAACTCAGGGGAGGCTGAGGCACAAGAATCACTTGAACCCAGGAAGTGAAGGTTGCAGTCAGCCAAGATCATGCCACTGCACTGCAGCCTGGGTGACAGTGAGACTCTGTCCCCTCCCCCAAAAAAAAAATTTTACAAGCAAAAAACAGCCCCATTAAAAAGTGGGCAAAGACATGAACAGACACTTTTCAAAAGACGTACAGGCAGCCAACAGATACATGAAAAAATGCTCAGTATCACTAATCATAAGAAAAATGCAAATTAAAACCACAATGAGATACCATCTCACACCAGTTAGAATGGCTAGTATTAAAAAGTCAAGCCAGGCACAGTAGCTCACACCTGTAATCCGAGCACTTTGGGAGGCCAAACTGGGCAGATTGCTTGAACTCAGGAGAGTTTAAGACCAGCCTGGGCAACATGACAAGACCCTGTCTCTACCAAAAATACAAAAAAATGACCAGGCTTGGTGTACACCTATGGTCCCAGCTGTTGGGGAGGCTGAGGCAAGAGATTGCTTGAGCCTGGGCTGGCAAGGAGGAGGCATGCGGAGGTTGCAATGAGCCAAGATTGCACCATTGCACTCCAGTCTGGGTGACAGAGCAAGGCTCTGTCTCAAAAAAAAATTAATAAATAATGGATACCGTAGTCAGGTTGCAGAGAAAAGGGAATGCTTATTCAGTGTTGGTAGGAGGGTATATTAGTTAAACCATTGTGGAAAGTAGTGTGGCAATTTCTCAAAGACCTTGAAACAACTACCATTCAACCGAGCAATCTTATGACAGGGTGTATACCCATAGAAATATAAATCATTCTACTGTAAGTACACATGCTGCCGTATCTTCATTGCAGCACTGTTCACAATAGCAAAGATGTGGAATCAACCTAGTGCACATCAGTGGACTGGGACTTGTTAAAGAAAATGTGGTACATATATATGATGGAACACTATGTGGCCATAAAAAGGAATGAGATTGTGTTCTTTGCAGGAACATGGATGGACCTGGAGGCCATTATCCTTACCAAACTAATGCAGCATCAGAAAACCAAATACTACATGTTCTCACTTATAAGTGAGAGCAAATTAATGAGAACCAATGGGCACAACAAGGAAAACAACAGACACTGGGGACAACTAGAGCGGGGAGGAAGAGACAGGGGAAGAGGTTGAAACAGTAACTGTCAGGTGCTACACTCAATACCTGGGTGACAGGATCAATCATACCCCAAACCCCAGCATGTTGCAATATACCCATGTAACAAACCTGCACATGTACTGTGGAATCTAAAATAAAAGTCAAAATTATATCTAGGGAGGAGAGGAGGAGAGAGGAAAGTGGGAGGAGGGAGAGGATCAGGAACAATAACCATCAGGTGCTATGCTTAGTACCTGGGTGATGAAATGGTTTGTACATGAGACCCCCGTGACACGAGTTTGCCTATATTAACAAGTTTGCCTACGTTAACCTGCCCATGTGCCCCAGACTTAAAATAAAAGTTAAAAAAAAATTAAGAATTTTAACTCAAAACAGATCATAGACTTAAATGTAAAACATAAAGTACTAAGACTTTTAGAAGAAAAAGGAGAGGAAGATCTTCAGGGGGATATGAAGAGAGGTTGATTAATGGGTCCAGATATACAGTTTGATAGAAAAAAAATAAGATCTGCCAGGCATGGTGGCTCACGCCTATAATCCCAGCACTTTGGGAGACTGAGGAGGGCGGATCACCTGAGGTCAGGAGTTTGAGATCAGCCTGGCCAACATGGTGAAACGCCATCTCTACTAAAAATACAAAAAAAGTAGCCAGGCCTGGTGGCAGGTGCCTGTAATCCCAACTGCTCAGGAGGCTGAGACAAGAGAATCACTTGAAACCAGGAGTCGGGGGTTGCAGTGAGCCAAGATTGTGCCACTGCACTCCAGCCTAGGAGACAGAGTGGGACTTCGTCTCAGAAAAAAATAAGATCTGTCTGATAGATCAGTAAGGTGACTATAATTTACAATCATCAGTCGTGTATTTCAGAATAGCTAGAAGAGAATAATTGGAATGTTCTAGCATAAAAGAGAAATATTTAAGGTGATGGATATACCAATTACACTGATTTGATTTTTATAAATCATATGAATATTAAATTACTGAATGTACCCTGAAAATTTTTAAAAATGTTTGATTAACAATTTTAAGGAAAAAAAAGAAAATACAGATGGATGAAAATAAAAACACAATGTACCAAAACTTATGGGACACAGCAAATTCAGCGAAGCAGTGCTAAGGGGGAAATGTATAGCTATAAACACATTTAAAAAACAGGAAAGATCTCAAATCAGCAATCTAACTTTACACCTTATGGGATTAGAGAAAGAAGAATAAATGGAAAACTAGTAGAAGGTGAGAAATAAAGATTAGAGCAGATAATCAAAATAGATATTAGATAAACAAAATAGAAAAAATGATAAAATCAACAAAACCAAAAATTGGTTCTTTGAAAAGATCAGCAAAATTGACAAACCTTTAGCTAGATGGACTAAGAAAGAAGACTCAAATTACTAAAATCAAAAATGAAAGTAGGAACATTAGTACCAATTCCACAGAAATAACAATTATAAAAGAGTGCCATGGGTGGTTGTACACCAACAAGTTGGGTAACCTAGATAAAATGGACAAATTTCTAGAAACACAATATCTACCAAAACTAAACCACAAAGAAATAGAAAATAATGAGACTGTGTCAGTAATTTTAAATTTCCCAACAAAGGAAAGCCCTGAACTGGATGGCTTCACTGGCAAATTCTACCAAACATTTAACAGCCATACTTCTCAATCTTTTCAAAAAGAAACTGAAGAAGGAACACTCCCTAATTCATTCTGTGAGACCAGCATTACCCTGATACCAAAGATAGACAAAGACACTGCAAGAAAAGAAAACCACAAATCAGTATCCTTTATGAATGTTAATGCAAAAAGCTTCAACAAAATCCTAGAAAAATGAATTCAGCAGCGTATTAAAAGGATGCTATACCATAACCAAGTGGGATGTATTCCTAGAGTACAAGGATGGTTCAGTATACAAAATCGATCAGTATGATGCACGTTAACAGAATGGAGAAAACCCACATGATCATTTAAATCATACAGAATGATCATAATGCAGAAAAAAGGCATTTGACAAAATTTAACATCCTTTCATCCTAAAGACATTCAACAAACTAGAAATAAAGGAAACTACATTAACATAATAAAAGCTATGTATGAAAACCCACAGCAAACATCATTCTCAATAGTAAAAGACTTAAGTTTTTTATGTAACATAAGGAAGTAGGCAAGGATGCCTACTTTCAGCGCTTCTATTCAACATAACTACTGGAAGTCTTTGCCAGAGCAATTAGGCAAGAAAAAGAAATTAAAGTCATGTAATTGGAAAGGAAGAAGTAAAATTATCTGTTCACAAATGATAATGGTCTTATACATAGAAAATTCCACTGAAGAATCTATTAGAACTAATCAGCAAATTCGCAAGGTACAAAATCAGTACACAAAAATCAGTTGCATTTCTGTGTACTAGCAATGTATCCAAAAGGAATTACAAAAACAATTCCATTTACAATAGCATCACAAAGGACTAAATGCTTAGCAGTTGCCTGAAGAGATGAAAGACTTGTAGTACAATGAAAACTATAAAACATTTCTGAAAGGAATTAGAGATGATACAAATAAATGGAAAGGCATTCTATAATCATGGATCAGAAGATAATATTATTAAGATGTCAGTACCCAAAGCAATGTACAGATTTAATGCAATCCCTGTCAAAATTCCAATGACATTTTTTGCACAAATAGAAAACCCATTCTAAAATTAGAATCTCAAGGGACCTCAAATAGCCAAAACAATCCTGAAAAAGAAGAGTAAAGCTGGAGAATTCACATTTCCTCATTTCAAAACTTACTACAAAGCTGTGATAAACAAAGCATTGTGATGCTGGCATATAGGCCAGGCATGGTGGCTCACTTCTGTAATCCTAGTACTTTGGGAGACTGAAGCAGGAGGATTACGTGAGTCCAGGAGTTTTGAGACCAGCCTGGGCACCATAGTGAGACCCCATCTCTATAAAAAGAAAAATACACAAACATATAGACTAATGGAATAGAATAGAGAACACAGCAATAAATCCTTGCATATATGGTCAACTGATTTTCAACAAGGATGCCAAGACCACTGAATGGGGAAAAAATATTTTCAGTAAAAGGTCTGGGAAAACAGGCCACATGCAAAAGAATGAAGTTGGACACCAACTTTGTACCATATACTAAAAATAACTCAAAATGGATCTTTGACCTAAATGTAATATCTAAACTATAAAACTCTTACAGGAAGACCTAGGGCAAAAGATTCATTACATTGGATCTGCCAGTGATTTCTAGGATATAAAACCTAAAGCACAGGCAACAAAAGAAAAACAGACAAATTAGACTTCATTAACATTTTTAAAGTTTCTGCACTAAAAGACTATCAACAGAGTAAAACGGCAGTTCACAGAATGGGAGAAAATATTTGCAACTCATATATCTGATAAAGGAATTAATATCCAGAATAGATAGAGAACTCTTAAAACTCAACAACCAGCAAACAACCCAATTCAAAAATGGGCAAAGGACTTGAATAGACATTTCTTCAAAGAAGGTATATAAATGGCCAATAAGCCGATGAAAAGATACTTAACATCATTAATCATTAGGGAAATGCAAATTAAAACTACAGCAAAATTTAATATATTCTAACAGTGGAATGTTAGCCTTAAAAAGGAAGGAATTCTGCCACAGGCTATATAACACATGAACCTTCATGCTACATGAAATAAAAGTCACAAAACGACAGATAGTATATGATTCTACTTATGTGAAGTACAAGGAGTATTCAAATTCATAGACACAGAAAATAGAATGGTGGTTGCCAGGGGCTGGAGGGAGGGAAGGGGTGTTAGTGTTTTAATGGGTACAGACTTGAGTTGTGCAAAATGAAAAAGTTCTGAAGATTGCTGGTGGTGATAGTTGAACAACAATGTGACTGTACTTGAAAATGGCTAAGGGGCTGGGTGCAGTGGCTTATGCCTGTAATCCCAGCACTTTGGAAGGCCGAGGTGGGAGGATCACTTGAGCTTAGGAGGTCAAGACCAGCATGGGCAACATAGTGAGACCCTGTCTCTAAAAAAAAAAGAGAGAGAAAAAGAAAAAAACTTTTAAATTAGCCAAGCTAATTAGCCAGGCATGATCACACCACTGCACTGTAACCTGGGCAACAAAGTAATACCTTGTCTTTAAAAAAAAGATTAGGAAAAATATATTAGTGATTACTAATATTTACTTGTTTATAGGTAATTTGATTTTTAATAAAATAAGCATTTTTTAAAAGTTCTTGCTTAGTAGAGGTTAAACAGTCTAGCTTACTTGGCATTTTACTATTGAATAAGTATGCGATTTCTCTATTTTGTCTCAATAGTAATTGGACTTCTCACCATTGAAAACAGAGGTTCTGAATTTTTAAATGTCTGTGATTATAAAATTTAAGCTAAGAATTAAAATGATTTATGTGGCAAATTCAGGCAGTAATGATCCTTTTGAAATCCAATAGAGTATTCTCATTTAGAGAGTAATTTAGAACTTTGTGTCTGACCTAAAGTATGGTTAGACAAGGTAACCATGTGTTTCCACATTGGTCAGGAAGGTACTCTCTTCTCTTTACCTTATGGTTTAATTTGGGTAGCCAAATTGCATACTGTCTAGTGATCTTACTGTGGTGACATTCAGATTAAGTACACATTAGATAACAAAGGACTCATCTTTCCCTCATGGGGGTAATAGGATAATGGGGTACATAAGACATGTGGAGACAAATTATTATACAAACAGACTGTGTGTGATTGGCTCAAAAAGGAATACTAAACAAGTATTACAGCCAATCACAGGACATTCGGGAGCTCAGAAAGAGTTTGAAGTAAATATAGCTCTTGGCTTACTTCCATTTTTCATAGTTTTTGTTTCATGTGGGAAAAGATCATTCAAAGTTGTTTAATGGGAATCCTCATTGCCACATTCATTTTTCTCTAGACTATTGAAATAACTTGCTAAGGATCTTTCTGCCACCAGTTTCTCTTCCCTGCAACCTGGATTCTACCTTCCCTCTATATTCCCAACTTTACCAAAGGCTTTGATCACATTACTCCCCTTAATAGCACATGCATTATTTAGAGGAGATCCCAGTTGGTAGCCTGCAAATAGTCAGTGATTTATTAAATTTCATGGAACTTGATAAATAAGAAAATACTAATAATAGACACATTTTGGGAATTTTTGAAAGATAGAAAGCAGATGAGCTCAGAACTGTGGAGAAACAAGCCAGACAGAATGCCTGCTATCACCTCTATAATATATTTGTCCTGGAGAGTCTGTCCAGTGCATAATAAGAAACAGAAATGAGAGATGTAAATATTGGAAAGGCAGAGATACACTTGCACTATTTACAATTGTCAGTAAGAAAATCCGAGGAAGGCCAGGCACAGTGGTTCACCCCTGTAATCCCAGCACTTTGGGAGGCCAAGGCGGGTGGATCTCCTGAGGTCAGGAGTTTGAGACCAGCCTGACCAACATGGAGAAACACTGTCTGAACTAAAAATACAAAATTAGCCAGGCATGGTGGCGCATGGCTACTTGGGAGGCTGAGGCAGGAAAATCGCTTGAACCCAGGAGGCAGAGGTTGCAGTGAGCTGAGATCACTCCACTGAACTCCAGCCCGGGTAACAGTGTGAGACTCTGTCTCAAAAAAAGCAAAAATAAAAATCCAAGGGAATTTTATTAGTCAAGAGTTTTTGGTTGCCAACAAAAGAAACCAGCTCTATCTAATGTAAGTAGAAAATAAACTACAAGGATATCAAGTCTCTGGTCATGTTTACAGAAGACTGGAAAACATAGTTAAGAAAATGTCCAGATGAGTATGAGCTGAGAAGAGAGACTCTCACTTTACTTTGGATACTTTTGTGCAGAATGTTTTTACCCTAAAAAAAAAAAAAAAAAAAAGATCCATATACTTATTTAAATTGTTTCAAAGAAAATACAGGGACTGCTGATCCTGAAAAAGTTAATGAGCATAAAAAATAATTCTGAAAATTTGTCTCTGATTAGCTTCACCTGACCAGTTAGTTGCATTGATTTGATCAAAATTCAGAAGCACATGATGGTGTTTCTTGTACATAAGCACCAAAACTAAAAAGAAAATCTTTTGTTGATTTTATTTTCAGTTTTGTTTTTCACATATTCAAGAATAAAGACATTCTCTACAATTTCTTTTTTCTCTAGAGAAATGATTACAAACAGTAGCCAGCAACTTATACTATTCTTTTTTTTAAGCTATTTTTAAATTTTAATTTTGACTTAATTTCAGACCTACATAAAATTTGCAGGAATAGGGCCAGTCAGAGTGGCTCACACCTATAATCCCAGCTACTCAAGAGGTTGAGACGGGAGAATCGCTTGAACCGGGAGGCAAAGGTTGCAGTGAGCTGAGATTGCATCACTGCACTTTAGCCTGGGCAACAGAGCCAGACCCTGTAAAAAAAAACAAACAAACAAAAAAAACACTTAAGAACTACACCTGTAGTTCTTTCTACTCCCGAGGCTAAGTGGGAAGATTGGTTGAGCCCAGGAGTTCAAAGTTACAGTGAGCTATTGATGGCAGCAGAGGCCCATCTGGAGTGGCCACTGCCAAGACACTGGCTGCAGAAGGAGAGACCTGGCCAGGGCTGTGTGCTTCACAGAGCTGGTGTGGGCTGGGAACAGTCAGGAGCCCCGCACCTTACTGAATTGTTGGGGTGGGAGCCCCGTGCTCCCCAGCACAGCTGCAGCTGCCCAGCCACCTGCTCTGGACTGGGACATCTCTGGGCTCTTGGGGGCCTGGGAACCCCCACCTCCACTGGCTCAGAAGTGTCTGCTCCTACTCCCTGGCCTCTCCCCACTCCCAGTGCCCGCTCAGGTGCAGAGCAAACTTGCGGCAGAACCTGGGCACTATCGCGAACTGGCCATGTATATGTACACTCAGAGTGGCACTGACACGCCAGTCCCCTGCTGTCTCGATCCCCTCCTGTCTCGGTCCCCTCCAGACTTGGGGCACTGACGAGCATGGGAAGGAGTCATGGTGAGGGTGGCTAAGGGCAGCATAAGTCCAGGCCTGCAGGCACACCTCAGCACAAACACCCTGGGCACCATGGATGGCATATTGATGGCAGGAGGTCCCTGATGAAACCCCACCTTCAAGCCAGAAACAGCCTGAAGCATCAGGTTTGGGCTGCCAGTTCTAGGTGAAGCCCTTGGCCCAGAGTGAGGACTTCATTGATGACCATTTGGCCAATCAGATGATGCTTTTTCCAGGCCCACCAGGAAAATGCTCCTTTCTGAGCCCATAAAAACCCAGAACTCACCCACACTCAGACATCAGGACTACCAGCTGTGGGAAGGAGTTACCCACTTCAGTTCTCCGTTGCCTGCAGAAAGGAGCTACCCACTGTGGGTCTCCTCTGTGCTGAGAGTTGGACACTCGGGTTGACCTGCCTGTAGAAAGGAGCTACGCACTTCAGGTCTCCTGAGAACTGTTCTATCATTCAAGGAAGCTCCTCTCCAACTTGCTTACTCTCCAGTTGTCCATGTACCTCATTCTTCCTGGACGTGGGACAAGAACTTGAGAGCACCTAATGGCAGGACTTAAAGAGCTGTAACACAAACAGGGCTGAAACACACCCCCTGCTCACCACATTGTGGGTGACAGAAGAGAAAAACAGCAGCCCTTCAGGGAGCCCAGACCTAGGGGTTCCCCAAACCTGGGCTGTGATACCCTCTTTGGGACTCTGCAGTTCCCAGTGTCTCCAAGCTTCCAGGCACCACCACATTCCTCAGTTCCCACAGTAGTAGCTGCTTATGGTACACCTGGTCTAGCTGCAGTCTTGCATGGAGCTAGCACCTGTGCCAGCACATGGAGTTGCTCACTCCGCTGCAGCCAGCATGCCTGGCTGTGCACAGTGGCTGAACCTTGTGGTCATTCACACACCCCTTATCACTCTGCACCTGGCTGGCCCTTGGCAGATGTGGGATCTGGGCCAGTAGTGTGAGCTGAGTGCAGCCTGCCAGGCCAGGTAGGCAGAATGAGCCCAGTGGGCACAAGCAAAACTCGGACAAAGACACCACCGACCACAGAGGTTTCCAAATGGAAAAGTGACGACCCAAGGATCCCATGACCCTATGATTATGCTGTTGCACTCCAGCCTGGGCAATAGAGCAAATCCCTGTCTCCAAAATAGAAAGAGAAAATTTGCAGAAATAATATAAAGAAGTCCCATGTAACCTCCACCCAGATTCCTCAAATGTTAATTTTGTACCACATTTGCTTTATCATTCTCTCTATATATACTTTTTTTTTTTTTTTTTTTTTGAGACAGAGTCTTGCTCTGTCATCGGGCTGGAGTGTAGTGGCATGATCTTGGCTCACTGCAACCTCTGACTCCCTGGTTCAAGCAGTTCTCCTGCCTCAGCCTCCCGAGTAGCTGGAATTACGGGCACATACCACCATGCCCAGCTAATTTTTGTATTTTTAGTAGAGACGGTGTTTCACCATGTTGGCCAGGATGGTCTTGATCTGACCTTGTGATCCACCAGCCTCAGCCTCCCAAAGTGCTGGGATTACAGGAGTGAGCCACCACACCCGCCCCTATATGTTCATTTTAACTATAGAAACTATAGTTTTCCCTGAACCATTTGAGTAAGTTGCAGCCACAATAGCCCTTTAAATACGTAAGTTGTACTTTTTAAAAATATAAAAACATGGCCGGGTGTGGTGGCTCACGCCTGTAATCCCAGCACTTTGGGAGGCCGAGATGGGTGGATCACTAGGTCAAGAGATGGAGACCATCCTGGCCAACATGGTGAAACCCCGTCTCTACTAAAAATACAAAAAAATTAGCTGGGCATGGTGGCGTGCGCCTGTAGTCCCAGCTACTCGGGAGGCTGAGGCAGGAGAATTGCTTGAACCCGGGAGGCAGAGGTTGCAGTGAGC
>CAUYLG010062666.1:0-18497 GCA_963573385.1 Cacajao melanocephalus | reverse complement strand
GGCACCTGCCTCTGCACTCGGCACCTACCTCTGCGCACAGCTCTCCTGGAAAGCTCTGGCTGATGCAACCCTGGCCAGATCTTGCATTAGAAAAACCCACCCAGCAACCCACCAACCAATAGCGGCCCGCCCCGTCTCAATCCCACTCCCTCGGAACCAATCAGAGCGCCCTGCTGTTGCTCGTTCCTCATAGCCATAAAAACCCCACGCCCCAGGAAGTCAGCACAACTTCTCTGGCCCCCTTTCCCGGACCATGGAACCTCGCCCAGGATCTGAATAAACTAGCATTTAATTTTCGTATACTGGCCTCAGTTTCCTCATTTTAAACTCGGCAATAACCCTTACAGTTACGTACCCTATGTTTACTGTCCAACCCTGAAATTGGGTAGTCTACCATACCTCATCTCAGCTGGGGCAGGGTGATGCCTTAATGTAACCTGTATCTGGTTCAGGGCAAAGATATTTATCTGCCTGTGAGAGCCATCTCTGATTTTCTAAATTCCCATAAGGTAAGACCTAGCAGGCATCAAATCCCATGGTGTGGGATGCTACCATCTTGGTTACATTAATTACCAACCTAATTGGGTAGGGAAGAGTCCTGCCAGTTTCCATTCTGACCTTCTGCTCTTTGCATAGTAGCCCATCCCAGCCATATCAACTTCCAGAAATGGGACCAGCCCATGGTTTCTTTTTACATTTTTCTCAGAGTAAACTTTAAGGTTCCTCAGGTGACCCATGTACTTTCCACTGGTCTTTTCCCCTCCCTCCTGGGGTCTCTTTTCCCAGTCCCTTGAATCAAGTATAGTGAGTCCACCCCCATTCAGCTGTTTGCAGGCGGTCTCAGGCGTTAGGAGCACTGGATAGGGACCTTCCCAACTTGGGTGGAGCTTGTCTTCTTTCCAAGTCTTAATCAGCACAAGTCACCAGGCTGGAAGTGGTGAACCACAAATTTAAGAGACAGACTTTGAGTCAGAAGTCCTTTTAACCTAAGGGATGACAGGGTGGAGGATATGGCCAGTACATAATTTCTTAAAAATTGGTCCTTGGTTTCCATAGTAGGGAGATCTGTAGCCCTGCCCAAATATGAGAGCCCATATAATAACTTATACGGGGATCATCCCAAGTATTTTCCTGGGCCTGCCCTAATCCTAAAGAGCGCTATTGGGAGACATTTGGTTCAAAGCATTTTAGTTTCTAAGATTAGTTTGGTGATATGCTTTTTGAGAGTTTGATTTATTCTTTCTACCTCTGCAGAAGAAGTGGGATGCCAAGGGGTGTGATAATCCCATCTAATTTGTAAACCTTCCATAATTTCCCTTAATATCCTTGAGGTAGCTTCCTTTCTAAGCTCATGCAGTTCAAATAAACCACTTCTCTTCTAACAAAGAGCAGCCTGAAAGTTCAGGCTGTAAATCACAGATAAACAGCTTAAGTACAGAAAGGGAGTGGGGGAGATCTGGGTTATCACCAAACTTCACATTCACACAATGGGCCCCAGTGAAAACACTGGGCCTTAATAAGCACATTCCTTTCCCTTTAGGCACACTAAAGGAAGCTAAAAGCAACTGCGGGGAGATGCCTGCAGCTGGAAGATGTCTGGGACCAGACACAGTAACTCTCCCTCCCAGATAAGTGACACAGAGGAATACTGCATGGTGATATGCAGGTTCTAATAGTCCATTTTTAATCAATCCTTCTATTACTGGCTGGAGATTTTTTCTCCCTTCAATAGCCATGGGATATTGTTTCCTGCAAACTACTTCTGCTGGTTGTTTTAGTTCAATTTGTAAGGGTGTGATTTTTAACCCTCCCCTGTTGCCTTCCCCAATCCACACAAGGGGATTAATTTCTATTTCCTCCTCCTCTGTTAGGAGGCCCATCATTACCTTTATTTGTCCTTCTTCTATTCTTCTACTGAAACCCAATCTCGCAATTAGGTTTTTATTCAGGAGATTAGTTCCTGCTTCAGAAACATTTAAGAGTGACCCCTCAATTTGTGGTGGTCCCAATTAACATTTTTTTAATATCAGAACCTCAAATTCCTCCCCTCTTACCACTGATACTGTCAATTTTCCCTTAGAGAGTTCTGTAGCCTTTGGTTGGTGAATTAGGGAGGAAGGAGCCACCCCAGTATTAACCAAAATGTCGGTTTTTCTCCCTCAGGTCCCATCTTCAAATTTATCAAGGGTTCCTGGTGGGACGTACTCAGAAGGAACCCCCGACCCCATTCCCCCAGCCCCAGTCTTCATCAATAGTCATAAGGGGGATCGACTTTTCTTTTCTTCCATTCAGGACATTCTTTCTTAAAATGCTCAGACTTTCCACACATGTAGCATCCACTCATAGTGTCAGGAGCTATTCCCTGCATTTCCTTTCTTTCTCTGTGTTGAAATTTATCATTCTCTTGTCTCCTTTGAGGGAGATCTTGATCTAATCTTTCTCTACCTCTTCCACAGTGGAAACCATGATTTTCCCTTTTTGCTTCTGCTTCTCTTCCTCTCTCCTTACAAAGACCTGCTGAGCTTCCCTCTGTAATTCCTCTATCAGGTTTTCATTCTCTCCATCAATCTTTTGCAGTTCTATTTTATCTTCCTGTGTAGCCCCCCAACCCTTCTGCAGCCTCACTGACAGCTGCCCCTGGTGGACTTACAGCCTGTCAGTAAAACAACAACAAAACTCTTAATGGTTATCTCATCCATTTACTCTACGATAACCTGAATTCTTTCTACCATCTCCTGACAAACAGCTACTTTGCTGTAGGCAACCCACTACTCAAGCAGCCTGATCCTAAACTCTCCTCCACATTCCTTTCTCACTTGCATCCACCAGTTCTGGGCTCTGTCCCTCCTCAGTGGCTGCAATGCAATCTTTCCCTGCACCTCTTTGTTGCCTGAACCTCCGGAACCTTTCCAGAGCCCTGCCAACTTCTCTGCCTCCTCTCACTTTCTCTTGCACTCTTCCTTCCTTTTACATTATTTTTCTCCCCAGTCTCACCTTCTGGGTCTCTCTTTGATCTCTGTCTTTTCCAGTCTCCCTCTCACTCATTTTTCTTCTTCTTCTTTCTCTCTCTCTGTGTCATCCCAGTTCCTTTCTCCCTTACACTCAGTTTCTTCCTCTTTCTCTCTCTGGGCACAAGCCAAGCCGTGCTGTG
This sequence comes from Cacajao melanocephalus, assembly GCA_963573385.1. Classification (NCBI taxonomy): domain Eukaryota; kingdom Metazoa; phylum Chordata; class Mammalia; order Primates; family Pitheciidae; genus Cacajao; species Cacajao melanocephalus. Next base: position 15,346 of record CAUYLG010062666.1, on the reverse strand, counting down.
CCCTGGATCCCTCCTGTCTGTCTGCAAAGACAGACAGCTCTGCTGAAACGACAAAGATTCAGCAGCAGCTTTTATCAACAGTTTTTAGCAGCCAGCTCTCACACACAGCTGTGCAGCTGACTCTCCTTTGCCTTCAGGGTCAACAGCTTAACTCTTTCTCTCCCTCTCTGGTCCTCTACATTAGCTGTTTCCTCCACTTTCTCTTTCCGATTTCCTTTCTTACTTTTTCTCTTTTTTCCTTTCTTCGTTGAAGTGGAACAGGGAGGCTAATTACTTGATCCAGCAGAGAGCGTAACCTATCTCTTCTTAAGAGGATGGGGTTTTATTATTCACATAGAAAATTAAAGCTTGGCACACCCAAACCTCATCTGAGACAAACTTAGGCCAAAAGACCAAAGGTTTACTAATGGGGTCTTTGGGCCAAATGAAATAGCAATACTTTATCATTTTTTGTTTTTCCTTATCCCTGGCTTGGGGATTATTTCCCCAAGCCTGTAACATCCTTCCCAGTGGATTATCTAGGGAGATGTTGGAGGGGACCACCTTGGCTCCATCCTTTCTTCGTCCCCTAGGCCTAGAATATTTTGCTTCCCATTTTCAGCTGGTCCCCATGTCTGTGTTTTCCTGTGTACTCAACCCCCCTTATTGGAGGTTTCCTGCACACCCTTCAACTGCTTCATCCATCTCCAGCTGTTTCCCTCTTGAAATAATGGAACCTGAGATTGGGACTTCGCACTCACTTTATATCTAGGATATGTCTCAGACACACACTCAACCTCTGAAAATGTCCAACCACCAAGGCAGTACCTACAGTCCAATTTTCCTACCTTGGCTCATGCATGAGGTTGCCTGGTTGCTGTGGTGCCTGCTTTTCTCCCTGTGTCACCTTCACTGTCTTCTGAATAACAGTCTCTCGTTTATCTATGGCTTCTATGGGGAGCTGGGACACCTGGACAGAGTGGGCCACCTAAATCGGGTGGGACGCCTCTCCCCTTTCAGCTGGAGTCCCACTCCATGCAGGCACAGAGATCCCGGATGGGCCCTCAGGTTGTGAGAAACACACTCACCCATCCAAACCCAAAGAATGGACTTAGAGGCATGAAGAACAGCAAAAGTGAGACTTTTTTATAATAGTCTTGCAAGATTGGGTGTCTGGTGAGCAGGCACATCTGGGGCAGTCACAACAGGTAATTTATCTCTCAGCACACAAGTCCCTCCCCCATTACATCATTGGTTAAGAACTATGGGGTTACAATCTTCCCAAATTTCACCTAAGTTTCATTATCCCCCTTAGAAGGTTATAACCCATCCCTTTCCCTGCTTAAGTTTCTATTTCCCAATAATGAAACTTTCTTCTCTTTCATGGGCTGACTCCTCCTCTCCATTCTGTTCACTTATTGTGACCTTCTAGGTGCATAAGCCATGCAGTTTGTTACATTTGCAGGATAGCTGCCAATACTTAGATTTATCCTGCCTTGAAAATGGACCATTTAAAATATTTTCTCACACTTCCATTCTTAAATTCTGAAATATTTGTTTCCTATGTTTAGTAGAATTTGTCAGTAAAACTATTAGATCATGAAATTATTTGTGTGGAAATTTTAACTACTGATTCTATTTTTTCTATAATTATTGGACTATTTAGGCTTTCTGTCTCTTCTTGGTTCCATTTTGTTACATTACTTTTGTCCAGAAACTTGGCCATTTTATTTATTTAAGCTACTATATTCATTAACACAGTTACTTGTAATATTCTTTCATGATCTTCTTAATCTCTCAGTTTCTATATTCACATTTTTTTATTCTTGAAACTGGCCCATTCATCCCATAGAACTTAGGTTTATTGTTTCTCTTGAATAAACATAGAAATTGACCCTTTTAGTCTTAAAACTTGAGTAAGTTACATTTGTCTTATCTGAGTTCCTTTCTCAGGAAGCCAACCATCAGGCCTCCCAGATTGCAATTATATAGCAGAAAGTGTCTTAAATAAAAACTAAAAATTATTAAGATTAAATACTGAAAAGCATCTAATTATGATGCACAAATTTGTGAGATGAGTGCATAAATACCATTAATTGTATTTCATTAGGAGAAAATCAGTATAAATAAATGTTCAAAAATCTGATGAGCAGAATGATTTCAGTTTAAATGTTTTTTCCTTTATATTTTAATATAATATTTTGCCTGTAAACATGTTAACAATAGTGACCAACAATAAGGGTGATTTAACACAATTCTAAATAAGAAAAATTTGAACTAAATAAGTTTTATTTTATTCCTAAACTTTACTGAGTACCTTTCACCAGTACAGAAATAATATTGCAAAGGGTGGACTATCAAGTGTCTATTTAGATAAGTGCCTACTATCCATGAATGAAGCAACATGGGGCTGTTTTTTCTTATTATGGTTACTGAGAATAAATTATCAAAGGTTATGACAACTTCATTGTATATTTTTATTTGAAATTGTCCTGTTGTATAAAGGTTTTACTTCTTGCGAGGGAAGTAGAGAGATGGAGTCACATAACTTCAAGAAGTGTGTTTGGGATTTGTCTGTAACTATGCTACGGCATAGATATTAAACAATTTAGTTGATTGAGAAAAATCATCTTTCATACCCAGTTTCAGTCATAAAAGATCATGAAACAAGGGTTGGATAAGTGAGAGAGACGGTGAGGGAATCCCATTAGAAAATTACTGTTGCGGCCAGGCGCGGTGGCTCACGCCTGTAATCCCAGCACTTTGGGAGGCTGAGGCGGGTCGATCATGAGGTCAAGAGATCGAGACCATCCTGGCCAACATGGTGAAACCCCATCTCTACTAAAAATATTTAAAAAATTAGCCGGGAGTGGTGGCACGTGCCTGTTGTCCCAGCTACTTGGGAGGCTGAGGTGGAAGAATTGCTTAAACTCAGGAGGCGGAGGTTGCAGTGAGCTGAGATTGTGCCACTGTACTCCAGCCTGGTGACAGAGCAAGACTCCGTCTAAAAAAAAAAAAAAAAGAAAATTGCTGTTGCATTGAAGTCTTAGTGTAAAACAACTAATATATCTCTCTTTCTTTCTGAACCATGGAAGAGAAAGCCAAAATAAACAAGATTCTCCTTCATGCTTTGTCTGTGATACATGTCAATTCAAAGATTTAGTTTGCAGAACTTTTTTTTTTCAATATCCCAAGTATGCTATATTTCTGATGGACTTATCTGAAGTGTACTGTCTTAGATCCTAGCTATTTCTACATTTTCTCATTTTATGCGACAAGTTTTCTCTTTGTCGTGGGACAAGTTGGAAATGAGAAAACATAGAAATAGCTAGGAGTACCTGCAAGACACTGGCTTTGCCACTACTGAGGCACTACACTATCTGTAGCACCTGCAGACATTGGCTTTGGCACTACTGAGGTACTCCTGACTTTGGATGGCTTCTTTTACTTTCCAGTTAGATGAAGGAAGCCCAAGAGTCTTCTCTTTTTAATGTGATGTATCACAGAAACCCAATTAAATGAGATAAAATGTTAACTTGGGCTTCAAAACTTTCCAAATGTTAACTACCACTGTCATTTCTTCCTTTAAGCTGCTTTAATTCTTGTTCTGGTGTTTAAGGCATTTTCATTCTGCCCTTCACAGAAATAGAGAAATATGGTGTTGGGCTAATGAAGGACAACAAAAGTTCAGATGTATAATTAAACTGACTGGAGTGCTATTTTTTCTCCCTCCATTTTCTCAGTTGGAATTCTTATGTGTTCACCCTGCTCTGTGTCACAGCTCCAGTGTTAGGATGTCCTAGATGGGCTGTGGTGCTCCCTTAAATTGATTATTCTTCTTTTTCTTTTTCTTCTCTTTCTCATAACAGAGAGAGCATGTGTTCATTTTGGGAGTCCAGCTCTTAGCCAGCGGTCTAAGTTTCATAGCTATATTGGTCCTCCTTTATCTATTTGCTATTAATAATATAATATATTCTTCAATGTTCTCTCCCGACCCTTCCCATGTCCCCTATCCCCCTCTTTATTCTGATAGCTACTTATTATCATCTCTTAACAGAGTAAAAACTTTTAACTTTCTTCTGTCTGGCATGGCCTGTACAAATTGGTATATTTTAATTTAGATATTTTAAAATAATGATCCAAAAGCTCATTCAAAAATCTTACATCTTTTTAACCTAACTTTTACCACAATTTCTTCCTTGAATATGAAAATCCATTGCTTCTTACCTTTAAGTGTTTAGAAGCACAATTTCTCAATTCAAAACTTTCCCCCACGGACAGAGAAAATAACTTGAGTTCCTCTAATTGTTTTCTAGTGAATTTAGTCACAAAAGAAACCAAAATAATTTATTAACATTGGTTTTTAAAAAGGATTTACCATATTTAAAAAATACTGATATCCCTGGATATATAAGATGCTATTTGTTCATAAAAATATTATCAATTGCCTTTTAGTATGAATAATATTTAAAAGTGAAGACAGCATGAAATCAGTTTTCAAAGCAGCTATCACCACTTAGAGGTACATAGTTTTTGGTATTAATGCAGTCTGAGACACTACCAAGATAATGCCTTATTTCTATATAGGAAGTTCATACTTTCTTAAATCTTCCCTTATCATTCGATTTTGAAAGTTTCTTATCAAGGAACTAACAGGAGAATTGCAGTCTCACTCGGGGTGTTGTTTGTTAGATGTTTTTCCTAGATTCAGTATTTTTACTTAATTTTCAGGCCCGTTCAATCAGCCCAGCTGATCTTTCTTCATAGTGACTGTATAACTGAATAAATTGGCTCAAAGAATAGGCTTGATTTCTGGGACACTAAACTTTTTCTGTGAGTTTCTTCTCTCTCTCTTCCTTCTCCTTTATTCATCAACTCTGTCTCTTTCCTTTTCTGGTTTCTTCCTTGTTGACCCATAGCTTATACTTCTTAATCTATAGCTTATACTTCTTAATCTGTTAGCTTCACGAAGTTAGGAACCATGTCTGTCTCCTTCCTTGCTCTGTCTGCATTGCCTAAATATATAACAAATAATGGTTAGATAAATAGGAAAGTTGGAAACTTAAATCTGGTATAAAATTATTGTATATGCTTACAGTGCCCAAAGTATTCTGAATGCCACAATCTGAATGTCACCTTTCCTAATCACAGTTTATTTATATGGAAATCTTTCCAACCAAAATATGAATTGCATTTAACTGTTCACTGAAATAGAATTTGTTTTGCTAAAAAAAAATAAAAAATCAATTACCTGAAAATAGGACTGGAAGAATATGGTTCCTTCAAATAAGATGGAGTCAGACTTTAGGTGAAATATACTGTACTTAATTTTAAACGGAGAGCTATCTGAGTTTCCCTGCTTGGTAAGTATCCTCTTCTCTTCCTCAGACATTTCAATAAGTAGGAGGACCATTAGACTGGGTCATTTTGAAATATCTATCTATCTAGCTACTGTAGTGCCTTAGTTCTTTCCTTTTGGTTTACAAGTGAGGGCCAGAATTTTGTTGCAATACAGTAACTTAACTATTTGACACAAAAGCTACTGTTCTGTTTGAATAGCCTAGAGAACTTTGGAGTAGTCTGTATTCATTCCTAAGATCATGTAATTGTCAAATTACAGATCACCAACAAAAATGTCAATTTTTTTTTTTTGAGATGGAGTTTCACTCTTGTTACCCTGGCTGAAGTGCAATGGCACAATCTCAGCTCACTGCAACCTCCGCCTCCTATGTTTAAACGGTTTTCCTGCCTCCAGCCTCCCAAGTAGCTGGGATTACAGGTGCGTGCCACCACGTCCAGCTAATTTTGTATTTTTTGTAGAGACAGGGTTTCACCATGTTGGTCAGGCTGGTTTTGAACTCATGACCTTGTTATATGCCCACCTTGGCCTACTAAAGTACTAGGATTACAGGCGTGAGCCACTGGGCCTGGCCAAATTACTTGTACTTTTATGCCAAGTTAAATATATATATGCATTCACAATATTGGCCAGGTGCAGTGGCTCATGCCTGTAATTCCAGCACTTTGGGAGGCTGAGGCGGGTAGATCACCTGAGGTCAGGAGTTCAAGACCAGCCTGATCAACATGTTGAAACCCCATCTCTACTAAAAATACAAAATTAGCCAGGCATGGTGGCACATGCCCTTAATCCCAGCTACTCGGGAGGCTGGAGGCAGGAGAATCGTTTAAACACAGGAGGCAGAGGTTGCAGTGAGCTGAGATTGTGCCATTACACTTCAGCCAAGGTAACAAGAGTGAAACTCCATCTCAAACATCTATCTATCTATCTATCTATCTATCTATCTATCTATCTATCTTAGATATATAATATCTATAAAATTTATAACAATTATAATTTTTTCTCTTTCCCTACAGAAGAGACTATTTTCTTGTGAGGCATCTCTGTTTACCACCCATCCATTAGGTGGGTGGGAAGCCTGATATTCCAACTAGAAGTGTCCCAGTTTCTGGCTATTTAAAACAGCACATTTTTGTTCATTTTTTTTTAGCTTTGTCCCTTTGATTATTTATTCAACCAAATTGAAGGTTCAGACTTCTTAACAGGACCATTGTTTTCTTTCAAAGATACATGTCTCCCCCTGAAGATGGTCTCTGAGTTCAGATGAAAGCTCAATAAATCATGTATCATTGGGAAAGACATCCATGGTGTCCATATGTAGGTACTTGTGATGTCCTGGATTCTCAGAGGCCTCTAAGGACACGCCTCTTGCCCTCTTTGGCTACTAGGCAACCTGCTGGCACCTGCTTACCACTAGTTGAGGTATAAGTTATTCTGCCTGCTCTCTGGTTTTAGCCTCATCCTCCCTGAACCTCTGTAGAAAAACCAGTGCAATTCACAGTCTTTTTTCCTGGCTCATGTTGGGCCTCCTTGTCTCTCCATGCCACCCCTTCACCCTTGGCTCCATGTTGGCCTTCATACTCTGAGTTTCAAATATAGTAATTCATCCAGCCACTGACTTAGGCTGCCCACCACACAGCTTCTGCTATTTTGAAGAACTCTTTTAACAAAACCCAGTTTCCTAGGCTGTTGCGTTACTACAGTCTAAATTTAAGAACATCTTTAGAGGCCAAAGCAATGACTTCTTGGCTTCAGACTCCATCTGTTCATTATAAAAAGCGCTGCAGCTCATTGATTAAATCAGTGAGAAAACATAGGGAATTGTGGTTATTAAGGGGAAAGAATAAAAACTTTGTTGAGACCAGAAAATATGACAAAATAGACAAGTTGTTTGACTCTCTGCTGCAAACAACTAAAAAAAGAAAAGCCAGGATAAATTATTTCTAGAAAATCTTTTAGACTGTACAATTGACTTAGAAATAAAATAATACATACTAGAGATCCAGAGAGATAAGCAGAATGCTGAACCTAGCTTTCATCTGGATGGAATTTGGTCCTGCAGGGGAAGGGCTCAGACTCAGACAAGGTAGAAAATTGAATAGGAGACCATCTCCCTTCATAAAACAAAAATTACACTAGGCTAAATTTCACTGAAAAGGTAAACCATAAATAATACTTTTCCGGGATGCTGCAAGTAAAACAGACTATCTCAAACATTTTCACTGTGAAATGAGAAGAAACATATTATTTTCACCATGAAATAAGAAGAAAAATAATCACTGAAGATTTGTATCACAGGTTGATCCTTGGAGTTTAAATCATATTAGACAAAGATGAAAAGAAAATTAATAATCAGGAAGAAAAATGTCTGAAAATATGATGCAAAAAAATGCATCATAAAGATACAGAGAGGTGAAAAATATTAAAGAGGAGTTAAGAGACATGGAAGTCAAAATAAGAAGGTCTAGTGTGCACCTAATCAGATTTCTATAAAGAACAGAGTGAAGTATTACCTGACTTGAAATTATACTACAAAGCTATAGTAACCAAAATAGCCTGGTACTGGCATAAAATCATATAGACCAAAGGAACAGAATAGATAGCCCAAAAATAAATTCATGCATTTACAGTGAACTGATTTTTGTCAAATATGCTAAGAACATACCCTGCGAAAAGGACATCTTCTTCAATAAATGGTGTTGGGAAAAATGGATATCCATTTACAGAAAATGAAACTAGACCCCTATGTCTCAACATATGCAAAAACAAAGTCAAAATGAATTAAATTCTCAAATCTGAGATGTAAACTTATGAAACTATTAGAAGAAATCACTTTAGGACAAGAATAGTCTGGGAACAATTTCTTGAGTAATATCACAAAGCACAGGAAACCAAAGCAAACATGGACAAAGGGGATCACAACAAGCTAAAATGCTTTGCACAGCAAAAGAAACAAGCAACAAAGTAAAGAGACAACCCACAGAATGGGAGAAAAGATTTGCAAACTAAACATCTGAGAAGGGACTAATAACTAGAATGCATAAGAAGCTCAAACAACTCAACAGGAAAAACATCAAATAACCTAACAAAAAAATGGGCAAAAGAGCTGAATACACATTTCTTAAAAGAAGACATACAAATGGCAAAGAGGTATATGCAAAAATGCTCAATACCACTAATCATTAGAGAAATGCAAATCGAAACTGCAATGAGATATTATCTCACCCCAGTTAAAATGACTTTTATTCAAAAGACAGGCAATAATGAATGCTGGTGAGAATAAAGAGAAACCCTTTCTCCCACCAGCCCTACACTGTTGGTGGAAATATAAATTAGTACAGCCATTATGGAGAACAGTATGGAAGTTCCTCAAAAAACTAAAAATAGAACAATCATATGATCCAATAATCCCACTACTGGATATATATCCAAAAGAAAGGAAATCAAAATGTCAAAAAAATGTCTGCATTCCCTTGTTTATTACAGCACTATTCAGCACTATTCATAATAGTCAAAATATGGAATCAACCTAAGTATTCATCAACAGATGAATGGATAAGAAAATGTGGTATGTATACACAATGAAGTATTGTTCATCCATTAAAAAAAAAAAATTCAGTCCTGTCATTTGTAACAACACAGATGGAACCGGAGGACATTTTGTTAAGTAAAATAAGCCAAGCACAAAAAGACAAATATTGCATGTTTTCACTCATATGTAGGAGCAAAAATAATAAATAAAATTTAACTCATGTAGATAGAGACTAGAATGATGGTTGCCAGAGGCTGGAAAGGGTAGTGGGGAGAAGGGAATAAAAGGAGGTTGCTTAATAGGTACAAAACTACAGTTTAGATACAATGAATAAGATCTAGTAGTCAGTAGCACAACAGGGTGACTAAACAACAACTTATTGTATATTTTTAAATAACCCAAACAGTAGAAATGGAATGTTCCTAATACAAAGAAATGATAAATGCTTGATGTGATGAATCATCGAATCACCCTGATTTCACCATTACACACTACAATGATGTGCCTGTTAAACATCACATGTACCTAATAAATTATGTGTAACTATTATGTATCCATAATAATTATAAATAAATTTTTAAATAAAAAATAAGGGAGTAGGAGAATATAAGAGAAAAAATATTTGAAGAGTTGATGGCTAATAATTTTTCAGAAATTCTGCAAGATGCCAGTCCACAGATTCAAGAACCCCAAAGAATCTTAGAATATGAAAGAGGGTAAAAAAAAGAAATCTTCTTCCAGATATATTGTGCTGAAACTGTAGAATACCAGAGAAAAGAAAAGATAGTAAAACCAACCAGAGAAAAAAGATAGATACTTACGTTTAGGACGATGGCTGAAAGCTCCATAACAACAATGGAAAGCAGAAGTCAGTGATGATATATTTAGTTTGCTAAGTGAAAATACCTTATATGAATGAGGTCAAAATAAAGATTTCTTTATTTCTTTATTTTTACTTATCTGAATAAGTAAAAATGGGAAGAGCTTGCTACCAATAACTAAAAGAAGGTTGTATTCATCTTAAAGAAAGTAGCCCAGGTGGAAGGACTGGAACATGAGAAGGAATTATAACCAGAAAGATGAAAAATTGGGGATAATTCTAAATATATGTTGACTACACACAATGTGATCTAATGGAAAATTTTTATAAGATAATATATTATATTACAATAATGGCATACAAGACACAAATCATATGATTGTATTATTTGAAAGAAGAATGTAACAAATTAATATATTTGTTAACTTTAGATTTTTATCATTTATGTATGCAAGCTAAAATGTTCAGAAATAAACAGAATGAAAATAGAAGGTATAATTTTCAAACTAGTCAATGTGGAAAATGTAATGAGGAAAAAAAATCATTCTAAAAGAACACAAGAATGGGGTGAGGGGAGAGAGACAGAAAAGCCAGGACAAATAGAAAGCACATAATGATCCAAATACAATGCACACCTGTAATTACAACACATAGAAAAGACCAAATACTTCAGGCTAGAGACAAAAACTGCCAGATACATTTTTTAAATGAACTATATGCTGATTATTGGGAGTCCCTCTAAAACAGAAGAATATATGAACACAGAAAGGAAAGGGTGCAAAGAAGATACACTAGGAAAATGATAACCAAAAGAAAGTTGGAATATTTCTATTAGCATTGGCTAAATGAGACTTTTACTAGAACTAGAGACAGTTTCTACATAATAATAGAAGTTTCAATTCACCAATTTGAATGCGTGCGTGCCTAAGAATCAAATCTCAAAATATATGAAGCAATATTTGACAGATTACAAGACAAAATAGGTAAGTTAATCTCCATAATTGGATACTTAAACATATCTTTCTAATTAATTGATAAGAACAGAATTAGCAAATTTGATCTCTTGCACCTAACAGCTGCAATTCAAAAGCCTTATGGAAGTTGTCAGGAACTTGACCATACAACTAGACCTTAAGGTAAGTCTCCATGACCATTTCTTAAACTAAGCAACACAACCTCATTAAGTTGGCCGCTGGGAAGGACAGGCCACATGTAGGTAAGCTTGTTCCATAGAGGATTTTCAACTCTAGAATGTTTCCACTGGCCGGGCTTACTGGTCCCTTCATGTTTTATGGCCCACCTAAAACAAAAGACAAAAAACAAATAGAAATTTAGCAAGGTTAAATATCACTTTAAAATATTCATTTTATTCATTGAGTACTTACTGTGTACTAGGCGAAAACTCAGTTTGAATTAAAAACCCGAATCTGACAATTTGCTGTTTAAAGAGACAGAAATGAGAGTAACTTACTTAAAAAAATAATAAATTTTAAAATCAGGAAAGCATCAAGGCAAAATAGACAACTGTATTTGAGGCAAAAGGTAAAGCAGAATAATAGTCTTTTTATAATAACAATGACATAAATAACAATGTTAACATAAAAATCAAGCAAAACTTTAGACAAAGAGAAGTTAACTGACATACAATTATTGTGGGACACATTATTACATGACCAACAAATCACAAAGTACCAGGTAAATTTTTTAAAGCAATAAATAAGAACATAAAATATCTGAACTGCTGTAACTAACAAATGTAAGTATTTATATATATTGTAGCATGCTAATGGAGAATATACCTTTCTCAACAATTCATGGAATATTTGTAACATTTGCCACATATGCACAAAGTAAACTTTAACGTAGTTTTAAAATAAAAATTGAATAAGCCACATATTGTGACAAATGAGAAAATAAAATTAGATATAAATGCAGTTTTATAATTTTGACCACAAATTATATTAATTATGTAGTAATTATATTAAATATAAGTATTATAATACTTATTAAAGTAATATAAGTATTATATTAATTTTATGTTAATTATAAGTAAACACATATTCTCTCCCCTAAAACTCTATCATATCAGATGGGTGAAAGAAATAATGTGATCAATAGATATTTGGTAAGCAATGAAATAAAATACTTGAAACCTTACAGGATACATCTAGAATTATATCAAAAAATAAATTTAGAATATTAAGTGCTAATTTATTAAAGCTAAGTAGATAAGGGAAATTAATAAAGCATTCAACTCAAATTATTATTTTTTAAATATAAAATTGTCATAAGGAAAATAGGTGAAGGGAAATTATAATAAAGATTCAAATAGAAATCAATAACTTGGAAAGTAGAACCTCAGTAGAATGGCTTAAAGAACTATTTATCAGTTTGGCAGTTCCTCAGAAAGTCAAATACCACATGACCCAGCAATCCCATACTTAGGTATGGGAAATTTTTGGAAAATTTTATAAGATAATATAATATTATCTTATAAAAATTTTCAACTCAAAAGAATTGAAAGTATGTATTCAAACAATACTTGTGCATGAAAGTTCTCAGCAGCACTATTAATAGCAGGCAAAAGGTAGAAACAACACCCAAAACATGTCTTTGAAGTAAAAAATATAATAGCAAATCTCTTGCAAATAAATCTAGATAAATAAGAATGTAAGACAAACGAAACAAGAAAATTGAGCTACATGTTTAACATTAACAAGATGAAAAGTAAGAGTATATTATGCATGTATATATTAATAAATACAGCAATTCTAATGAATAAATGAATTTCGGGGAAAAACCTCACAGATTTGAAATAGAAAATAATAAAAACATGCTGCTGCTCATATATCTTTGTAGGACATAGGACAGATCTTTTCATGTGATATAAAATACTTTAAACCATAAAGATATAGAAAACTTGTTAATTCATCCCATGAAGGGGATGAATAAAATCATAAAGTCAGTCCATGGTAATTTAAGAAGTGATACAGCAATTGTATTTATAATTAAAGATGTAAAATTCCTAAATCAATATTAGCCAATAAAATGTAATATTGTGGCAAGAGCATAATTATAATAGTTAAGAAATACTGGTCCTAGAAATGAAATGGTGGACATTTGCTAATATAATACACCACTGATTAATGAATGAGAATGCAGGATCAGTGCATCACCCATAATTTTCTAGCACACATGATGGTCATCTGAGCCTGCAAATTTTCTGAGATCCCTCAGCCCCATCAGACCCACCCATAGTACTTGACCTTATATTTCTCTTCTTTGTTATGAGAAACCACACATTCATTATCTGAGCAATGCCTTTTATATGTCTTGTTTCATAGAGTGTTAGCTACATACAACAAATACCCAGTAAACCAAACTGAAGTTTAAAGAGAAACGGAAAGTTCATTAATTTAGACAACATATTTGAGTTATTGGAATATTAGCAAGTAACTTCAGAAGGTGGTAAGCGCCTATGACTGCAGGTGAAAGTGATAGGAACACATATATCTAAGTCATACCAATTTTATTTTATTTTTTGGAATACATGATCTACCTCCAAGAACTTGCTTCTTTTGAAAACCTTTCTTGTAGTTTTCTCATTCACATGTCAAACTCTTCTTGACCTGGAGATATAAAAGCTTGCTTTCTTGTTTCTCATAGGAATGTCTAGTTTATTGTTACTCCAGCCACTTCCAAAGATCCCCAGTCATTTTGAAGCACATATCAATAGACCATCACACCTACGTCACTTCCCTGTTTTGTTTACATCAGTTCTCCTGTATCTTCTCTTCTCATTTATTGAAGAGTTTACTATCCTGGCTTACTTTGGTTCTCTCTACCTCTGCTCCTGTAATTATCCAATTTCTTATCATTATCCAAGTAGACAATCCACCCTGGTTTCTCAGGGCTTTCCATGACTTTAACCCCTTTTCCTATCAGCCTGCCCTTCCCATGAACAAAACCTCAAAGTGGTCAATACAAATAACTGCACCATTTTCAATCCTACTTTCAACACTACCACCCTTTCACCACCACCTCCCTTTTCTCTAGTTCATGTATTTAAGTATCCCTACTCCAAAAATTCCTCAACTCTTCCAGATGATCCAAGCCACTGCATTGATCACCTCTTCATATTCCATAACCTCCCTTCCAGGTACAAAGGCTCTTCCCTTTGTACTCAGCTAAGATTCATGCTCCAGCATCATAGCCACTGTCTTGTGCTTGTCCTCAACCCATTGCCCCTTCTCCTTCTCTGTATTCACTTGAAAAAAATGTGAACCAACTTTGGTTAAGTTCACTTCTTTTCCCACTCAAAGCGTATACTTGTAGAGTTGATCAGTGGTTGGAGAAAAACACAAACAACCATGAATAAAATTGCTACAAATGACCAGATCACAATGTGATTGGGGGAGCAATGTGGATATATTAGGGAGTGTTTAAGAATTTGAGGATTTTTCTGCTTGTCACAATGATTGGATGACACCACTGTCATCTAACTGGCAGGGGACCAAGAATACTAACTATCCTTCAAATTATGGGAAAGTTTGTCCTCCACCCCACAGACTTTCAAATTTCCCTCTAAGCATTTATGTTAAGGAAAAATGGACTCTAAAACCAAACTATATTTTACAAAATAACACAATTTTCTTTTTATTGAGATAGGGTCTAGCTATGTTACCCATGCTGGTCTCAAACTCTTGGCCTCAAGCAATTCTTCCACCTTGGCCTCCCCAAGTGCAAAGATTATAGACATGAGCTACCGTGCCCAGCCCAAAGTATTTTTTCATACACACTGAGTTTTATAGGAATTCAGCTCCCTCCAATATCTCAAAGAGGGAAGCTCTGATTTTTTTTTTTTGTTATTCACTTTTTTGGAAAAATCAAATCATTGATAGCATTACCATTCATGGTATTTGAGTCACCAATACAACATAGTTGTAACCTTTGGTATTTATAGTTCACACATCCCATTGATTCTATGCATAGAAGCAACTATCTGCAAAAATAATATTGTCCAGAATAGCTGTGCTGAGAATTTATATTACAATACATACTACTTTTACTTTAAAGTTATGTTTCTTTTATTTCCATAATTATTACTGGTCAACCATTTCTATAAAATTACATCAGTGGGAAGGTTATCTTAACTATGAATTTTATTTTGAATAAATAAGTCATTACAACATATTTTTTATAAAGAGGGAGCATGGGATCAGGTAGTGTTGACAACCACCCTTTTAAATTTTATAACCACAAACCTCAAGTGGACCCTTAGCACCACTGAACCATCCCACTGCATTCCTCCATCTCATTGACTCCAACCCCCCGAGAGGCACACGATTTCTTTCTCATCAAACCTCTCACTTGCACTGCCCATTTCTCAATGTCTGCTGGAGCCCTTCTTATTTCACTGAGAAAATAGAATTGATCAAAAAAGACTTTCTTTTTTTTTTTTTGAAAGAAAGAAAAAGAGAGAAAAGAAGAAAGAAAGAAAGAGTGAAAGAAAGAAGAAAAAAAGAATGTAAGAGAGAAAGAAAGAGGAAGAGAAAGAGGGAGAGAGAATGAGATTCTTGTTCTATTGCCCAGGCTAGAATGCAGTCTAAAAATGGGTATTAAAAACCTCTTTTATGCCAATAATTGTACTTAACAA
>CAUYLG010062663.1:0-10185 GCA_963573385.1 Cacajao melanocephalus | reverse complement strand
TCCAATTGCTGTTCTCCTTGTGGGGATGGGACCAGCCGAGCCCAACTCAAAGGGCACCCAGTCCCATATACTCCAAACAGAAGCGCCGCACCATGCCAGGGTGCTGGCAAAACAGCCGCGCTGGCCAAAAGAGTCGCGCTGGCGACCCGTGTGGCTCCTCTGCTGGGAATATCCCGGTCTGTGGGCAACAGAAATTCGTCTGAAATTGCGGCGTCCACTCACTCTCTGCGCTTTCACTGGGAGCTACAATCCTGAGCTGTTGTTAATCAGCCATCTTGGATCTCTCCGCCCGGTGACGAAGCTTTTTCTGTTTCTTAGTTTTCCTTTGGTGGACACCCCTTCCCCACAGAGCTGTACCTTCCCGGTTCAGCTGTGTTTGCTGTGAAACTCTCAGTCCTCAGTGCTTCCAACTGCTGTTGTGGGGATGGGACCAGCCGAGCCCAACTCAACGGGCACCCCATCCCGTATACTCCGCACCGAGAAGTGCCGTGCCGGAGCACCAGCCAAATAGCTGCGCTGGCCAAAAAAGTTGTGCTGGTGACCTGTGTGGCTCCTCCGCCGGGAATCTCCCAGTCTGTGGGCAGAAAATTCATCTGAAAGTGCGGCGTCCACTCACTCTCTGTGCTTTCACTGGGAGCTACAATCCTAAGCTGCTGCTAGTCGGCCATCTTGGATCTCTCTCTTTTCTCCTTTAACTGCTGTCCCCTTATAGGCTCTGTGACTTTGAGGAGTTAATCTCGGTCAGTCTGTTTCTTCATCTGTAAAATGAAGACACTACTACTAATTCATAGGGTTGCTTTGAGGATTAGATGAGGTAGCATAATTGAAGTGTTTAACTCAGTACTTGGTATATATTATTTCAGGTATAGCTCAGATTGCAGGTACTATCAAAAATCTGACCTTTAGAAATTTAAACAATAGGGTATTTATTTATGAAAACACTTTGCAACTTGCTTTGAAAGTTACAAAATACTACAGATGTAAGGAGTAGTCATTATCATTATCCTTATAACAAGGATAAAGAAGATAACAAGGATGAAGACAACAAAGATAGACCTTATTATCATTATGCTTATAACAAGGATAATGATGTTACTGTGATCACATCAGACATTTTGGTTTAGAAAGGTTAAATCTCCAGGTAAATGTATATTTTAAAGCAAGTGATAGATGACTCAGCAAACCTACAAGGCAAGTAGATAGGTGGTTGAAAAATCAATGTAAGAGATGTGAGCTCAAAAACACTTTATCCTTTTAACAGAATTCTTTTTATCCCTCTAGATATATTAGTTATGCTATATTTCCTTTTGTTGAGATAGATAATTAAAAATTTATTTTAAAATGCTACTTTGGAATAATCTGATTAACTGACTTTTCCAATTCACTCATTCATACAATGACAAAGCCTAGGAAAAGATGCATGAGAAAGAGGAATTGCCTTATTTTATTTTATTTTTTGAGACAGGTCTCACTCTGTCACCCAGTCTGGAGTGCAGTGGTGTGATCATAGCTCACTGCAGCCTTCAACTCCTGGGCTCAATTGATCCTCCCACCTCAGCTTCCTGAGTAGCTGGGACCACAGGAGTATACCACTATGTCTGGCAAATTTTTTGATTTTAGAGTTGAGGTCTCACTAGGTTGCCCAGGCTGGTCTCAAACTCCTGGGCTCATGCAGTCCTCCCACCTTAGCCTCCTAAAGTGCTGAGATTACAGGTGTGAGCCACTTCACCCAGCAACTTTATTTTTAAATAATGTCTTGGGAATGAGGTAGGTGTATTTCATTGTGCTAATCAGGCCCAATTATGAATTTTAAGAAATAATATTTAACCTAAAATCCTGTTACCAAAATGAGAGCATTCATATTTTTTTGCATTAAGTTGGGAAAAGTTAAAATTGTTTGATGGTCTTAGTCATACAACTCAATCATGAAAGGAATAATAAATTTTGTTTTCCAAAATTACTCAGATAGGACTAAAAATCTTCAGAATTCCACAAGTATCAGGTTTAATGATAAATGTATAAATTTTACGACTGTTCTGAAAAACAAGAGAGTTAGTTGCATACACACATATATATATATATATACACACACACACACAAATGTACATATATATGTATATATATATATTATATATTTGAAACAAGGTCTACTTCGTCTCTCAGGCTAGAGTGCAATGGCGCAAACACAGCTCACTTGCAGCATCAACCTCCTGGGCTCAAGCATCTCCTGCCTTAGTCCCCCAGATAGGTGAGATAACAGGCATGTGCCACCACACCCAGCTAATTATTTATTTTTTTGTAGAGACAGGGTCTTATCATGTCCAGGCTGGTCTTAAACTCCTGAACTCAAGCAATCTTCCCATTTCGGCCTTCCCAAGTGCTGGGGTTATAGGCATGAACCACTGTGCCCAGCTGCATGTTAAAATATTTCAAGACAAAGTAGTAACTATAAACTTCTTAAGCTAACAGAATAAAATCTAAGATTAAATCTATGAGAAAATATGAGAAAATCAGCACATTTCAGCTCTTGGAAAATAACATTAAGAGTATAATTGTACTTATACCAAATAGTTAATAATCCCATTCATTCACTCTAATGCTTTATTCATAAGAAAATGATAAGAAAATAAATTCTTAACTATTACTAACCAGATACTTTGTCAGGTACTTTCTGCATCACAATTGGAGTAGATCTTATCTCCTCCCTTGCAAAAAAAAGGAAAACTGGAGCCACTCTTAATTCTAGTTTTAAGACTTACTATTTTGAGTATTGGGGAATTAATCTGTCTGAGCCTCAGTTTGTTCATTCATAAAATGGAGCCAATAATACCTGTCTCCTAGTATTGTTATGAACGTTAAAATGGTCCATGTGAACTCTCAACAAAAAGTAGTTATTAAACTGGGCATGGTAGCATGTGCCTGCAGCCCCAGCTACTCAGGAGGCTGAGGTGGGAGGACTGACTGAGTCCAGGATTTCGAATTCAGCCTGGACAACATAGTGAGACCCTCATCTCTTAAAAAAAAGTAGCTATTAATATCATTGTAACTAGTAGCTACAAACTTATAGGTAATAGGAGTCAAGATTCAAATTGACTTTTCACTTTAAAGCAGTGCTGCCCAGTAGAACTTTCTAAATGACAGATATTTTACATCTGAGCTGTACAGTCTGGCAGCCACTAGCCATATGTGCTTATTCAGCATTTGAGGCATGGCTAGTGTAACTGATGAGCTGGATTTCTAATTTTACTCTTATTTAAAGATCTACATATAACTAGATGCTATTGTACCCAAAGTATAGTTCTAAAGCGTGTCTGTGTGTGTGTGTGCAAGTGCATATGTGTGCGTTCCCCCATTAAGGCACGCACCTTCATTTAATGCATGCAAAGTTCCTTTTCAGACCTCCCCTCTTAAAGGGTACATATAGATGGCAAATAAGTAGCTGTGGTATGTAAGTCTTTGTGTTTAGGTGTTCAGGCTTTTGAGTAGGAATACCATTATATCATATATTCACCAATTCTCGTATTAATTTCTTGAAAATAGGTCTTTGTTAAAAAAACTCTATAAATCTCACTGCATTTCTAGCTGTGGCAGACCTAAGATAAATTATTTCCTACTTTCTTTAATTATACAAACCATGTAAAATGACTGACAGGGCTCAAAACTCACTACCCCAAAATACAGGGGCATACTGACTCTTTTAAGCTGAAGGAAACTGAGAAAACTTGAAAAGCAGAAAGGACACTCTCTGACTTTCTCCCTTTCTTCTCTGATGCAGGCCACAATATAATTCTCTGACCTCCCCATGAAGCAGGTGCTCTACCTATCTCTAGAAGAAAGAATCCAAAGACACAGAGATACCAAGAAGAATCTGAACAAACACACCTTGCTAAATTCCCCTCAGTGTATTAGCATCATATAATACTTCCCAACCTTTGTCCAATCATACTTCTGTGACTCTCTGCTCTTCATCAAACCAAAGCATAAAATACACATATTTCTGTGTTCTTCTGGGTCTTCATTTCTGAAAGCTCCTGTCACACAGAACTTATACTAAACAACTGTGTATGGTTTTCCCTTGTTAATCTTTATTTGTTATGAGGATCTCAGCCATGAACCTTGCAATGGGGAAAGAAATCTTTTCTCCCGTTGGTGATCCAGGCATTTCTCATATAAATACAAAGTACTTTTAAACTTCTATCCTAAGTACTTTACACTAATATGATAAATTAACTTTTATGTAATGTATACATGAAAACTGGGAATAATATTTGTGTAAAATCATACATAAAAACATACTGTGCAATCCTCTCAACCACTCTCAAGAACAGGAGCAAAAAATGTAGGTTGAAAGAGCTAGCCCTACTGCTGAGAAGAGCAGAGAATTCAGTCTTTAGAAACAGGTTGTCTTACAGTCATTGAAGTTTGACTTCATAAACATAAAAGATCCCCCGCTACAAAAATCTTACCAGAAAAAAACAGCCAAAGGTCGAATCCCTTCACAAACTATAGAAAATATAGTGAAATACTAACCCATAGGGAAACTGGTTACTACATCACACAGTGTTTCTCAAATCTGAATATGCACTCTTAAAGGAAAAATGCTCAACAGACCTAAGTATGTGTCTAAGTATCCTAGTTTAAGAAACAGTGATTCATAAACTATGTCTTATTCTAAGAAAATGTCTTTCAATCATAAGCAATTATTACTGCAATTATTAAAGAACTGGCTTTTAACTCACAAATATATGTATTTTGATTGTCACCTAAATGAACTCAAAACACTTAAGAATTTTTCTGCAAGCCATAAACCCTGAGAATATATCTGAATGCAATTCTCAGACTGAAGTTTGAGAAGTGCTGCTACAGTTGAGATACCAGAAACAGTATTACCGTGGCAGGAAAAGTGGTTAGCAATCGGCTGTATTTCTAAGTAACCAACAATATTTAGGTCAGCCCCAATGGAACTTCACTTTTTTAATACATACTACATGGTTTATATACATCAACATAAAAACATCTCATAAAAGCTTCACAGGATTTCAGTGTTAGTTCCCTCATCTCAAATATAGGGAAATGTCATAATCATGTATTTGCTTATATATGCTTACCTTGCTCTTTGACATAGAAAGTGAAGAATCATCTTTGTTTTGAGAAATATCTTCCTTCCCTCTTTCAAAACCTTAAAAAAAAAAAGTCAATATCTCAGAATCACTACTTTTGAACATGTATAACAAGTCATTCAGTTTCAAGTATAGATTATAATTGATATAAATCAGTGCAGGAGGCCTGTACATACAGTTTTAAACTATTAAAGACCTCTAAGGGGTCATATACAGTATAACCCTTTAGAATTAAGGCTTAGAAACAATAACATATTTCCCTGAACCCACTAACATCATGAAATAGATCTCTTTACTTTCCTCCTAATGAACTTCACATAAATTCAGCCCTCATAGAGCTTTTATTCTAGTGAGCTGGTTTCTTGCAACGAATTCTAATTGACAGAACCAGCTCAACATACTTTTCATGCCTTTGGTCAAAATGGAAAACAATTTCGGACTAGGTGATAAAAGACTGGGGAAATAAATCTGGATTGACTTTTTATAAATCTTATAATGTGCTTATTTTGAGAATTAGATAAGGATACATATAAAGCACTTAGCATAGTGTTTTTGCACAAAGCATACGTTCAATTAATGTTCACCCTCATTATCATCATTTTCTATTGTTATTCTAAAAGCATGAATCTAAAATGCACAAGTGTAGTGGACAAACATGAATATACTCCTGAAATCATATAACACTTTAATACAGCACTATGCCAAAACCAACTAGCAAATTACTATTACAAAGGTACAATTAGAGAAACATCAATATTGAGACTTGTGTGACAAGCATAAAAGAAGCAGTATACATTTTAATTTTAATGAGGTTTTTCTATTTTTTAGGATAGGTACTATTAACTGTTCCCTATAATTATTTGTTCAGAGTCCAATAAAAGCCTATATTAAAAAACATACGTACAATTATTCAAAAAACAGCACTTAATCAAGTGGCTGGATGTGGTGGCTCATGCCTATAATCCCAGCACTTTGGGAGGCCAAGGCAGGTGGATCACGAGGTCAGGAGTTCAAGACCAGCCTGACCAACATGGTGAAACCCCGTTTCTTCTAAAAAATACAAAAATTAGCCAGGCGTGGTGGCACGTGCCTGTAGTACCAGCTACTCAGGAGACTGAGGCAGGAGAATTGCTTGTACCCGGGTGGCAGAGGTTACAGTGAGCTGAGATTACACCACTGCACTCCAGCCTGGGTGACAAAGCCAGACTCTGTCTCAAATAAATAAACAAACAAACAAACAAATAAATAAAGTAGTACCAGTGCCTGAAGTATTTTAAAATCACTTCTAGCATATCAAGGATAATATCATTGATTCTATATTTGGTTTGTTAATATAACCACTAAAAAAAATCTGTTCTTTTTTCTTAATCCAGATATTTTACTGAAAATTTTTTATAATATGAAAAATGGATTTTTTTTCCCTCTCTGGTAAGAAAAAAGATGACTCAATCCCAATACTAAAAATAAAAATAAAATAAAACCTTTAAAAATTCAACATGAAATTCTGAATGAAATTAGTTAGCGATTTGGGGTAGTAAATTCTCTTCCAACTACCCTCCCCACTCCTACAATGAGATAGAAACCTACATCGCTATTAGAATGGCTAAAATTAAAAGGACTAACACTATCCAAGTACAGGGGAAAACATGGAGTAACTGAAACTGTTCACTACTGGTAAGAACACAAAGTGGCATAACAACTTTGAAAAACTATTTGACGGTATCTATAAAAGTTAAATGTACACATACCCTAACACAAAGGAATTCTAATCCTAGACAAACCCAACAGAAATGAGTGTGTACATCCATCAAAAGAGAGGTACAAGAATGTTCACATAAGCTTTATTCATAATAGCCAAAATCTGGAACCACTTCAAATGGCTATGAAGAGAAAAATTAATAAATATATTATAGTACGGTCACACAATGGAATATTAAGACAGCAACAAAAAAGGAACAACAAATATTGAGTGAAAGAAGCCCACTCTCCCCACTTAAAAAAAGTACATACCATATGATTCTATTTACAAACTTAATCTATGGCATTAGAGGTTGGAACAGCAGTTTACCTTCCTTGAGGAAATACTGACTTGGAGGGGTGTGAGACAGCCTTCTGATCTGGGAAGTGATTATATATGTCTAAACGTAACTAAAAATTCAAAAGCTGCATATTTAATTACATGTAAGTTATGCCTTAATAAAAATAATTCAAAAACACATCCTTTCCCTACTTTTCCAGTTTATTGAGTCTGTCAGTGAAGTTTTAGTTTGCATGTCCCTGATTACTAATGGTGTTGAAAACTTTCTCATGTTCATCGGCTAATTTCTTCTTTGTGAAGAATGTCTTCAGATCTTTTGTATATTAAAAAAAAGACTCATCTGTCTTTTCTTATTATGTAAGAATTATTGATATATTCTAGATACTAGTCCTTTGCCAAATGTATTTGTTGCAAACATCTCCTTGTTCTGTGGCTTTTTATAGGCTACATGGTTTCTTTTGGTGAAGAGCTTTTAATTTGCATGTAGTCAAATTTAGCAATCTCTTTCTTTATAGGTTAGTGCTTTTGGGTCTTAAGAAATTCTTCCCTAAATCTCCAGTCATCATAAAAATATTCTCCAATAATGTAGTTTTACCTTTTGCATCTACATCTACAATCCACCTGGAATTGACATTTGAGTATAGTGTGATATACAGGTACAATTTCACTTTCTTTTCATTTAGATACCAATTGACTTGCCACCATTTATTGAAAAGAACCTCTTTTATCCCTATGTGTCAAATGTTCAATACATGTAGGTTTGTTTCTACACACCCTATTCTGTTCTATTCATGTAGCACTCAAAGTACAATACTGCCTAGAAATGGTGAAGGCAGGCATTCTTGTCTTGTTTCTAATCTCAAAACTGTCAATATTTAACCATTAAGCACAATGTTTAATGTAGATTTTGGGTATATTTTTACATATATATATTTACATATACTTGGATACAGATATTAATACTGGTACAGATACTAATATAGATATTTGAGAAACAGGGTTTTTTTTTGGTTTTGTTTTGTTTTTTGAGACAGGTCTTGCTCTGTTGCCTAGGTTGGAGCTCAGTGGTGTGATCTCAGTTCACGGTAGCCTCAACCTCCCGTGCCCAGGCGATGATTCAATCTGAGCCTCTTAGTAGCTGAGACAAGAGACACATGTCACTAGGCTTGGCTGAGACATGGTCTCACTATGTTGCCCAGGCTGGACTTGAACTCCTGGGCTCAAGCAATCCTCCCACCTTGACCTCCAAAAGTGCTGGGATTACAGGTATGAGCCACTGTGTCCAGCTAGAACAGGTACTGATATAGATATTTAAGGAAGTTCACTCCTTCTAGTTTTCCAAGAGTTACCAAAACGAAATTTAGATTTCATGAAAACTTTTCCCACATCTATTAAAATAACCATATTATTTTTTCTGCTTTTGTTAGCATAGTGAATCACATTAATTTCTAATGTTGTCAATCCTGCTCTCTCAGATTTTCATCCAACTTAGTAATAATGCATTATTCTCTTTATAAAAAGATTTTGCTACTATCATTAAGGAGTTTTGTAATCTATATTCATCACTGATTAGAAAAATTATAGGACTGTCTCTTTCAATTGAATTTCATATCAAAGTTATACTAATACTAGTGTTCTTCCCACTCTCCACTTCTATTCTCTAAAAGCGGTTGTGCAAGATTGGAATTATTTCTTCATTTAATGTTTGGCAGAACTTGATATCTACTTGAATTTGGAGCCTTCTAGTTTAATTTCTGTTTGTTTTCTTGAGATGGAGTCTCACTCTGTCCCCCAGGCTGCTTGAGTGCAGTTGTGTGATCTCAGCTCACTGCAACCTCTACCTCCCTGGTTGAAGCGATTCTTGTGCCTCAGCCTCCTGAGTAGCTAGGATTACAGGCGCATGCCATCAAGCCCAGACAATTTTTGTATTTTTAGTAGAGACAGGGTTTCACCATGTTGGCCAGGCTGGTCTTGAACTCCCAACCTCAGGTAATCCACCCTTCTTGGCCTCCCAAAGTGCTGGGATTACAGGCGTGAGCCACCGCGCCCAGCCAATTTTCACTACTATCTTAATAGCCTTTCTCTAAAATATTCTGTCTCTTAACTAACATAAAGTAGTAAGATTATCTTTGAGGTATTTTATTGAAGCCAAATTCCTTCCAAATGGTCATTAAGTAGCTAAGTGAGGATTAGAAACTAGGTAGTCTAGCTCCATTTTCACTCTGCAACATACATTCAGGCTGACTTCCACATTTTCTGAGGTTAAAGAACACATAACAATAGCACATATTCAGGCCAGGCACGGTGGCTCACGCCTATAATCTCAGCACTTTGGGAGGCTGAAAGGGGCAGATCACTTTGAGGTCAGGAGTTCAAGACCAGCCTGGCCAACATGGTGAAACCCCGTCTCTACTAAAAATACAAAAATTAGCCGGGTATGGTAGTGCAGGCTTGTAATCCCAGCTACTTGGGAGGCTGAGGTAAAAGGATTGCTTGAACCCACTAGGCGCAGATTGCACCAAACCAAGATTGTGCCACTGCACTCTAGCCTGGGCAACAGAGTGAGACTTGTCTCAAAACAAAATCAAAAACAAAAAAGCAGATATTCAGAATAATGCATATTTAGATTGACAGACAGCAATCCTTTCAATCAACTAAGAAACATCTCTTATAAATATAAATATTAGGCCGGGCATGATGGCTTATGCCAATAATCCAAACACTTTGGGAGGCTGAGACAGGCAGATCACTTGAAGCCAGGAATTCGAGACCAGCCTGGCTAACATGGTGAAACCCTATTCCTACTAAAAATACAAAAATTAGCTGGGCATGGTGGTACATGTGTGTAGTCTCAGCTACTTGGGAGGCAGAGGCAGGTGTATCCCATGAACCCAGGAGGCGAAGGTTGCAGTGAGCCGAGATCACACCACTGCACTCCAGCCTGGGTGACAGGGCAAGACTCCATCTCAAAAAAAAAAAAAAAGGATTGGTCCAGTTGATATGCCGGAATAAGATGAGTTCCTAAAG
>CAUYLG010062662.1:0-20902 GCA_963573385.1 Cacajao melanocephalus | reverse complement strand
GATAGCATGGGAAGAAAAGCCAGATATAGGTGAAGGGGAGGAAAGCAGCAAATCACACTGCCACGTGTGTACCTATGCAACAATCTTGCATGTTCTTCACATGTACCCCAAGACATAAAATACAATAAAAATTAAAAAAATAAATAAATAAAATAAAATTTCTATAGGAAAAAAAAAATTAAACAGTATTTAAAAAATTTATCTGTGAGAATAATTATTTTAAAATATACATTGCAGGCTTGAAAGAGATAATGCCAAGTTAAAAGTTACAATCAAAAAGCAAATGGACAAAATTGAAGAGCTTCAGAAAAACCTGTTAAATGCCAATTTGGTAAGTCAGCCTCTTAATTTCTTTCATCCTGAAAAGGAATTTTATTGTTCTAGTGGTAGAACAAGTTGAGTATCATTTAAAATGCTTGAGACCACAAGTGTTTCAGATTTTGGATTTTTTTGGATTTTGGAATATTCGTACATAATGAGATATCTGGGAGATAGGACCCAAGTCTAAAATTTATTTATGCTTCATATGTACCTTATATAAGTAGCCTGAAGTTAATTTTATGTAATGTTTTAAAAGTACTTTTGTGTATGAAAAAAAAGACCAAGTATGTTGGTCAACATCCCAAGGGTGAGTGTGCCCACCCAAGATGAGAAAATAACACTATACTCAAAGTAACACCAATTAAGAGTCAACATCAAATGTACAAGATTAGCTATCTACAAAATGAATCCGCACCAAGTAATGGTTTATGGGTGTGTGGTTGAGAATATCGTTTATGAGAAGTGAACCAGAAGGAAGAGACCTCAGGAAAGAGGTCCGGGCTGGAAATCTAGATTAGGGAATCTGGGATGAAGCCTTGAGATTTAAGGAGCTCTTAGAGAATTTACAGAGAGGAATGGAAGGGGACAGGACTCAGCATGAGGAGTTGCTGCATTTGAAAATGAAGTGGGGTCAGAAGAGCTGGGGGGAGGGGACGGTCACTGTTAGTAGTTGCTGCTGAGAAGTAAAGCAGATTAAGGACTGAAAAATAGGGCCTTGATGACTTTTTGGAATTTTATAACGAGAATTTTAAGATTGAAAATTATATTTTAATATAAAAGAAGACAAGTGATGAAAAAATAGATCTCTAGATGAGACCATGTATTAAAAAATAATAGAGTCTGGCTAGCACAGTGGCTGAAACCTGTAATCCCAGTGCTTTAGGAGGCTGAAGCAGGAGGATTGCTTCAGATCAGGAGTTCGAGACCAGCCTGGGCAACATAGCAAGACTCTGTCTCTAAAAAAATATAAAATACATGAGCTTGACCAACTGTAGGCCATTTTAAGTGTTCTGAGCATGTTTAAGGCAGGCTAGGCTAAGCTATCCGGTTCAGTGGGGTAGGTGGATTAAATGCATTTTTTATGTATGATATTTTCAGTTTATGATGGATTTATCAGGAAGAAACCCCATAGTAAGTTGAGCATTTGTATTTATTAAGCAGTAGGTGCTGAATAAATCATCATTGTTAACAATAAGAATAGCTCATTTTTCCTATCCTCCTTCCAGGTACCAGAAACTGTTTATTTAAAATATATGTATTAACTCATTTAATCTTCATACCACACCTGTAAGGTACTTTATCTGACACAAAGCCTGTTTTATAATAAAGTGTTGGAAAGCTTGGTAATTTGTTGCAGTGTGCTGAAAGTGAAAAACAAGGATTGTATGAGTACTCCCAAGTACAGTTTCTACTGATTATGTATCATTTCTGTACCACCAAAATTAAAATATAGGAGGTGAACCATAAAAAAAGAACCACAAAAAATATAAAATAAATTAGCTGGTGTGGTGGTGCACACTTGTTATCCTAGCTACTCAGGATGCTAAGGTGGGAGGATCGCTTGAGCCCTGGAGTTTGAGGCTGCAGTGAGCTATGATTGCACCATTGTACTCCAGCTTGGTCGACAGAGTTAGACCCTGTCACAAACAAACAAACAAGAGAGTCCAGTGGAAAAACAGGATGATTTAAAAAGCCACAAGAATCAGGAAAAAGTTATGTTTTTGTTTATTGTGGAGAAGTATTTAAAGAGAAATGGTTAATAAAAAAGGAAAAATTGAAACCCATGGAAGAATGTTTATAGAGAATAAGAAATAGCTCATCTTAAAGTCAGGTAAGTATCAAAAATGTAACAGGAACCAGATTAAGGTTTTCCAAAAATTGTCATAGTATGATTTGATTTAACAAAACCTGGAATAGCTTGAACTATTGATCACAATGTTTCTAGAGCAACTTTAGAAATAAGAATGTACATCTAAAATAACTTTTTAAAAAAAGAATTGTCATTAATTTTATTATTTTATGTGTAAACACTTATATTTTTAACAAATAAATTTTGGTAATTTAAATTCCAGAAAAGAAATGTGAGTTGTTTTAAGAAAAGTCATTTTTGGAATCTGTTCTGGTTGGCATCAGGTTTATAAACTCCATTTTTTAAACTTGCCTAAACATATGTTACTTATGAACTTATGAGAAATAATAGTTTTAAGAAGAAAGTGTGTTTCTAGAGTTCTAAAAATAATTGAAAATTTTTTGTTTCTAAGTCTGAGGATGAAAAGGAACAATTAAAGAAACTTATGGAATTAAAACAGTCTCTGGAATGTAATTTGGATCAAGAAATGAAAAAAAATGTTGAATTAGAAAGAGAGATTACTAGGTAAGATTTTAATATTACAGATCAATTTTAACCATTTGTTAATTGATTTAACTATAATTTTACTTATTTCAAACCTAGATACAAATTCATTTAATGTCTGCTTTTTCTTGTTGTTGTTATTTATTTATTTATTTTTTGAGATGGAGTCTTGCTCTGTTGCCCAGGCAGGAGTGCAGTGGCACAATCTTGGCTCACTGCAACCTCTGTCTCCCGGGTTCAAGCAATTCTCCTGCCTCAGCCTCCTGAGTAGCTAGGATTACAGGTGCTCGCCACCACACCCAGCTAATTTTTGTATTTTTCGTAGAGGTGGGATTTCACCATGTTGGTCAGGCTGGTCTCGAACTCCTGACCTCATGATCTGCCCTCCTTGGCCTCCCAAAGTGCTGGAATTACAGGCATGAGCCACTGCGCCCAGTCAACATCTGTTTTTTTTTTAATGAAAGTTGTATCACAATCTGAAACTTTTTGAATGCCTAAACATTACACTTACTCTTTAATGATTTTGAAAACAGTAACAATGCCTGTGGCATATAATGTCAACTTCACTCTTCATCTTTTACTTTGAATTTTTATTTCTGAAGATATTTTCGCTTTCTTTGGTAATCTTTCTCTCTTTGGTAGTGTCCTTCCTTTCAAAGAAGGTATTCAAATCTTTTAATATCTAAAAACCTATCTGTCATTCTTTGGAAGCATCAAAAATTATCTTGATTTAGCTTATGCTTTCTTTCTTTTTCTTTTTTTTTATAGTTATAAAATATATCATGGAAATTTACTCATTTCTCATGGATATCTCCCTTGTATACCTGAGATATATGTGTTATTAAACTTCTGTTTGTTTTAAAACATATATGCCTCACACATATACAGATGTATGTATGATTCAAGAATAAAATGAGCAGTGTGTTTCTACTATCCAGATTTAAAAATGGAATGTTACCCATTGCCTTGGAAGCCCTCAACATGGGTGCTTTTCTATTTATTTGCTGAGTACTTACATTTGTTCTGATTGTAATCACTATTTTTCCTCTCATTGTCTTTCTCTAACATGGTTTTGCATCCCTTTTACTTTGTTAACATTCTGCTAGCAAAGATTTCTAGATCCCTTCCGAAAGCAGCCTTTGAGTCTTTATACATGCTCTATCTGCTTATTTCCTTTCTTCTAAAACTCTGCCTGTTTCCTGTTCCCCTTTACCTTAGACATCAAAGATGTTTTCTTTCCTGTCTCTTTTCTACTTTGAATGATCTTGATATTTTTTGTGTACACTTTATTTTTGCACTTTTCTTCTTACAAACAGTGGTCAACAGATATCAAATGTATTTTTGTGTTTTTTTCAACTATTTGTGTATAAGTGTATAAATCTTTTCCTCCTCCCCTCCCCTCCCCTCCTTTCCTTTCTCCTCTTTCCTTTTTCCTTTTCCTTTCCTTTCTCTTCTGAGATGGAGTCTCTCTCTCTGTTGCTCAGGCTAGAGTGCAGTGGTGCAGTCCTCCACCTCCTGGGTTCAAGCAATTCTCCTGCCTCAGCCTCCCGGGTAGCTGGAATTACAGACATGTGCCACCACGCCTGGCTGGTTTTTGTATTTTCAGTAGAGACAGGGTTTCACCATGTTGGCCAGGCTGGTCTTGAACTCCTGAGCTCAAGTGATCGCCTAGCTAGGCCTCCCAAAGTACTGAGATTACAGGCATGAACCACTGAGCCTGGCCTAAGCATGCTTTTCCTCTTCAACTTGGACACTGATCTCTGGGTTATAGCTAATATTTGATAATAGGTTAGTGTCTTATATTAACATACTAAAATGATAGTAATAATTTATTTATAAAAACTCCATGTGATTACAGTATTAACTCTTTATCTGCCGTATGTGTCATACAGTTTTTCTTCATGTTATTTACCTGAGATTGTAATTGCATTAGAGTGTTTTCAAACTACGTCAGGTTGAAATAAATGAGAGGATCATGATTTATACATTTGTTTCTCTTATGTGCTAAAACATAGTATCTGTTTAAATAATTATTAAATGTTTGCCTTTTAAAAACCTGACTTACTCATTTTGTACCTCCCTGCAGATTTAAGAATCTCTTAAAAATGACAAGAAAGAAGTTAAATGAATATGAAAATGAAGAGTTTAGTTTCCATGGAGATTTAAAAACTAGTCCATTTGAAATGGATATTCAGATTAATAAGCTAAAACATAAGGTAATTTTTAATAAGTTTTGGGACCAAAAAAAAAATGACCTAATTTTGGGAAATATAAACCTCTCAATGCTTTGAACAGCAAAATAAAGATTTTTTTTTAAAACTTTTTTAGGGACTTGATACTAATAAAAAGAGCTTTTTTTTTTTTTTTTTTTTAAACTTTTAAGTTCAGGGGTAGGTGGGCAGGTTTGGTCTATAGTTAAACTTGTGTCACGGGAGTTTGTTGTACAGATTATTTTGTCACCCGGGTATTAAGCGTAGTGCCCATTAGTTATTTTTCCTGAGTCTTCTCCCTTCTCTCACCCTCCGTCCTCTAGTAGGCCCCAATGAGTGTTGTTCTCCTCCATGTGTCCATGTGTTCTCATCATTTAGCTCCTGCTTAGTAGTGAGAACTTGAAGTATTTGGTTTTCTGTTCCTGTGTTAGGTTACTAAGGATAATGGCTCCTAGTTCTGGACATAGGAATAGGCAAAGATTTCATGGCTGAGACACCAAAAGCAATTGTAACAAAAGCAAAAATTGACAAGTGGAATCTAATTAAATGAAAGAGCTTCTACAGCGCAAAAGGAAGTATCAACAGAGTAAACAGACAACCTACAGAATGGGAGAAAATTTTTTGCAAACTATGCATCTGACAAAGGTCTAATATCTGGCATCTATAAGGAACTTAAACAAATTTACAAGCAAAAAACAACCCCACTAAAAAGTGGGCAAAATATATGAAAAGACACTTCTCAAAAGAAGACATACATGCAGCCAAACAAACATGAAGAAAAGGTCATCATTATTGATCATTAGAGAAATGTAAATCAAAACCACAATGAGATGTCATCTCACACCAGCCAGAATAGCTATTATTAAAAAGTCAAAAAATAGCAGATGCTGGTGAGGTTGCAGAGTAAAAGGAACGCTTATACACTGTTGATTGGAGTATAAATTAGTTCAACCATTGTGGAAAACAATGTGGCAATTCCTAAGACCTAAAAACAGAGCTGCCATTCAACCCAGTGATCCCATTTCTGGTTATATACCCAAAGGATAGAAATCATTCTGTCATAAGGATACAAGCACACATATGTTCATTGCAGCACTATTCACAATAGCAAATACATGGAATTGACCTAAACATGTATCATTAGTAGTAGACGGGGTAAAGAAAATGTGGTACATATGCACCATAGAATACCATGCAGCCATAAAAAAGATAGCTTTGTAATATATCATTTTTGTATAAAAGAGGTATGCTGCTGATTCTCTTATGTCTTGAACCCTGGCCAATTATCTAAAAACAAGCAATATACCATTACATGACCCCAAGTCACTAGTATCAGATCAATTTTTTTGGTAACAGCTTTATTGAGATATAATTAACATGTGATGCAATTCACTCATTTAAAGTATACAATTCAGTGGCTTTTAGTATATTCAGAGTTACACAGTGATCACCACAGTCAATTTTAGGACATTGTCATCATGCTGAAAAGAAACCATACACTTTTTAATTATTACCTACCTGTTTCCCCTTCCCAGTTCAACCCCTTTATTTCTGTGGATTTGCCTACTCTGGACAATCACGATGTGTGGTCTTTTGGGACTGACTTCTTTCACTTAGCATAACAAGGTCCATCTGTGTTGTAGCATGTATCAGTACTTCATTTCTTCTTATTGCTGAGTAATATTCCATTGTATGGATAAATCATTTTATTTACCCACTCATCAGTTAATACACTTTTGGGTTGTTGCCACTTTTTGGCTGTTACTGATAACACTGCTGTGAACTGTTATGTACAAGTTTTTGTATATGTTTTCATTTCTCTTGGGTTTATACTTACTAGTGGAATTGCTGGGTCATATGGTAATTCTATGCTTAACATCTTAAAAAACTTGTATAAATTTAGGGGGTACAACCGTTCTTTTGTTACATGGCTGTATTGGGCAGTGGTGAATGAAGTCTGGGCTTTTAGTGTTACCATTACCCAAATAGTATACATTATACCCATTAAGTAATTCCTCATCCTACTCCCACCCTCCCACCCTTCCAAGTCTCCAGTGACTATTATTCCAGACTCTTAAGTTCATGTGTGCACATTATTTAGCACCCACTTATAAGTGAGAACATGTGGTATTTGGCTTTGTGTTTTTGAGTTGTTTCACTTAAGATAATGGCCTCCAGTTCCCCCGATGTTGCTACAAAAGACATGATTTTATTCTTTTTTATGGGCAATAGTTTTCCATTGTAGGTGATTTCCTGTCTTGGCTATTGTGAATAGGTGCTGTCTGTGTGTACCTTTTAAGGAGCTGCCAGTCTGTTTTCCAAAGTGGCTGCATCATTTTACATTTCCACAGCATATGAGGGTTCTGATTTTTCCACATCCTTGTTAACAATTATTTTCTACCTTTTCGATTGGAAAAAGATACCATCCTAGTGGTGTGAAGTGGTTTTGATTTGCATTTCTCTAATGCAAATTATCTTTTATGTGCTTATTAGTCATGTGTGTATATTCTTTGTAGCAATGTCTATTCAAATCCTTTGCCCATTTTTTAGCTTGGTATCTTTTTATTTTAGAATTGTAAGGCTTTTTGTTTCCTAGATGTAAATCCTATGTCAAATGTATGCTTTTCAAATATTTTCTCCCTCTCGGTGGTTTGCCTTTTCACCTTCGACATAGTGTCTTTTCAAGCCACAGCAGTTACAACGTTTTGATGAGTTCCAGTTAATTTGTTTTTTCTTGCGATCTAAGAAACCACTGCTAAGTGTAGTCACAAGATTTATACCTGTGTTTTCTGCTGTGAGTTTTATAGTTTTAGCTCTTACCTCTAGCTGTTTTATTTTGAGCTGAATATTTGAGCTAATTTTATAGTTTTTATGTATGGTGTTTGGTGGGAGTCCAGCTTTATTCTTTACTTGCGGGTATTCAGTTGTCCCAGCACCATCTGTTGGAAAGGCGGTTCTTTTCCCATTTAATTGTTTTGTTACCCTTTTGAAAATTAGTCAACCCTGAATGTTCGGGTTTATTTTTGGATTCTCAATTCTAATTTTAATTTTTTTTTCACTTTGTCACCCAGGCTGGAGTGCAGTGGCGCAATCTCGGCTCACTGCAACCTCTACTTCCCAGGTTCAAGCAATTCTCCTGCCTCAGCCTCCCAAGTAGCTGGGACTACAGGCTCGCACCACCACACTCGGCTAATTTTTATATATTTTTAAGCAGAGACAGGGTTTCACCATATTGGACAGGCTGGTCTCGAACGCCTGACCTTGTGATCCACCTGCCTTGGCCTCCCAAAGTGCTGAGATTACAGGCCTGAACCACCACTCCCGGCTTGGGTTCTCAATTCTAATATGTTGATCTATGTCTATTCTTATGCCACTGCCAAACCAAGTTTAATGAGAACTGTTTTTCAGTCATGTTGCATATTATGTATATTATTTATGTAATAATAGTCAGTGTACTGCAGTGTCTTAACTTCACTTTTTGCTGGGGTCCGTCCCGCAGACCCCAGCTGCACAATGGTTGAATAACGTACCCAGACACAGATATTTAGTGAAGGAGCAGACTAGGGAGCCAGGCCGCTGACCGAAAGAGTTGTAGCAGCCATGGTGGCCCTGACTAGCTGGCCTCACCGGCCATTTATCCAGCACACATTAAATGACAAAGGCTTTGAGTCAACACCACTAGATGGTAATTAACCTGGTCACCCTCCCCCAGAGAGAGCCATCCTGCCTGCAAATGATCGAAGTTTAGTTTTAGGATCAAATGAGTAAACATGTTATTTAGATAAACTCTCCCATATTCCCTTGTTATTTGTTTTTCTGCTGTTAATTTAAGGTAAAGAGAAGGCTTCCTTCAGCCAAACCTTTTACTGAGGGTATGCAACCCCCCTGGCCTTTCAAGAAGGTCTGTGACTATTTCCTATAATTTTACAGTTTCTCTCACCATCTTGACTGAACCCCTACAACTTTTTGCTTCCTGAAGGAGCCTGTGGCTCATGCCTTGCAGAGCCTATTACATGATGGAAAGTGAGGCTTACAAAGCTAGAGTTCGTTCCTTTTCTTCTTTCAAACCTTTAGTCTCACCCAGTGCCTCTCTCTTCAGTTTCATTTCCGTCAAATCCTGATCACAGAATCTGCTGACATAGTCTATTATTTACTACATTATGTTTTATTAATTCATTATAATTGATAGAATCATCTGTGAATTCTATGAATTCATCATCTTAAATGTTTACTTTCTAGGAAAGAGAGATAAAGTTGGGGTTGTCAGCTTTCCCCACTGGAAATTGAGCTAATCGATCATCTTTCAGTTTACAGTTAAATCCTCTTACGATCTGGTACCTGGGGTTTTCAAGGTATAACATTGGGTCTGATCTTTTCTTGGCACAGATCCTACATTCTTGGAAACCACAGTTTCTAGTATTTCCCTTTGTTTACTTAAACAGAAATGCACAGCTATACTGTACAGCTTGGTACATGGTTCATGGACTCAATAGTTCAACCCATTCAAAGAAAAATTTTCACAAGTGCAGCACTTAAAAATCATGTAGTGTTTAGGTAATTTATTTTTTTGAGACAGAGTTTCCCTCTGTCGCCAGGCTGGGGTGCAGTGGCATGATCTCGGCTCACTGCAACCTCTGCCTCCCAGGTTCAAGCAATTTTCCTGCCTCAGCCTCCCAAGCAGCTGGGATTACAGGCACCTGTCACCACACCTGGCTAATTTTTTGTATTTTTACTAGAGATGTGGTTTCACCATGTTAGCCAGGATGGCCTCGAACTCCTGACCTCGTGATCAGCCGCCTCGGCCTCCCAAAGTGCTGGGGTTACAGGCGTGAGCCACTGCACCTGGCCATGTTTAGGTAATTAATGAGAGATAAATAATAGCCACATTAGTCATTTGAATTTCAAAATTTCAGAGCCAGTTGGTAAGATATGGAGAAGCATTGTGGTCCAACATAAAGATGAGATGATCTTTATACAGATTGGCTTAAAGTAAGGTAAAGGAGAAATTGTCTTTAACTTCTTAACATTCAAAGGATACTACATTTATTTTACTACCAATTAGAAATGATTTTGTAATGTTGTCTGTACTTCCTCATTGAGGAAAGGAAAATGAAGGTTGAGCACTAGATTGTTAGGAGTTTGTTAGGGTTAATTAGAATAATCAGATGAATATAAGAGGAGAAAACATTTAACATTCTCATAATAATAAATTCATTAGACGTAGGTTTGAATACAGTTTTAGGACATCACTGTAGAGGATATATACACTCGATTGATTATCTTAGTTTCACTACGGAGTGTGCAGTTGTAATATATTTGACTTTCAAAAATATTTTCAGCAACTATTTGTAATAAAACGTTGTATACATGTATGGCAATATTATAAGGATGATAGGCTAAAATTAAAAATGCTATCAGCATGTTTAAAATGGCATAACTTTTTTTATTTTTAGATGGATTTTTACTCTTTTGCACTGGCTGGAGTGCTGTGGCACGACCTCAGCTCACTGCAATCTCTGCCTCCTGGCTTCAAGCGATTCTCCTGCCTTAGCCTCCCAAGTTGTTGGGGTTACAGGCACCCGCCACCATGCTTGGCTAATTTTTGTATTTTTAGTTGAGATGAGGTTTTGCCATGTTGGCCAGGCTGGTCTCAAACTCCTGACCTCAGGTGATCCCACCCACCTAGTCTTGCAAAGTGCTGGGATTATAGGCACGAGCCAGGGCGCCCGGTCTGGTATAACTCATTTACTTGCATCATTAATCGAAGACTTCATTCAAGTGCCTGAAGTTATAAGATCGGATGATTTCATTTTCTTCACCTATTTTCATAGATACAGCTAAACTTGTAGCAGTAAGTGATGGCAGTATGTATTGGTTGCACTTTAAAAAAATATGTCTCATGGTTAAGTTCATAGCATTCATGGTTCTCTTTTGAATTTGGCTAGGCATGCAACTTCTGTAGTTCAAATTCTTGGAGCAGAAAAGGCACTTTTCAGAGCCCTCAAATCTAGGTGGGATACCCCTAAGTATGGTCTCATTTATGATGCTTCACTTGTAGGCCAGACAAGTCCCAAGCACAAAGGAAAGATTTCTTGAATGCTGGCAGCCAAAACTGTTTTGGCTATCCGTTATGATGCTTTTGGTGAGGATTCCAGTTCTGTGATGGGAGTTGAGAACAGGGCCAAATTAGAGGCCAGGTTGAGAACTTTGGAAGATAGAGGGAGAAGAAAAATAAGTGGAACAGGAACGGCGTTAGCAATAAACAGAAAAATATGAACACAAAAGTGAAGACTTATGATCCTTCTGGTGACTCCACACTTCCAACCTGTTCTAAAAAATGCAAAATAGAACAGGTAGATAAAGAGGATGATATTACTGAAAAGAAAGCGAAGGAAGCCAAGATTAAAGTTGGAAAGAGGAAGAAGAAGAAAAAGTGGTAGAAGAAGAAACATCTGTGAAGAAGAACAAAAAGGGTAAAAAGAAAAACATTAAGGAAGAACCACTTTCTGAGGAAGAACCATGTACCAGCACAACAATTTGTAGTCCAGAGAAAAAGAAGAAAAAGAAAAAAAAAGAGAACAAGGACTAACAGGAATTACAATTGTATCACCTGGATGCATCATGCTTAAGATTCCATTGGGAGCATACCAGGGATGCACTCTAAAGTAATCAAGGGAAGGTTCAATGAAACAAAGTGTTTATCATCTGTAACTTCAAACCTATTTGTTTCTTGACATCAACTCTGTTAACCTTATGTCATCATTTCTTAGAGTCTTTGATATACACATAAAATTTTTTTTTGTATTTAAAAAAATAACCACACCGTTTTTTTTTTTTTTTTTTTTTTTTTTTTTTTTTTTTTTTTTAAGAATTTCAGTTAATTGAAATCAGACAAGACTCCTGATTTTGGCTATTAAAACAAATATTTCTAGTTGTTTTTCAACTATTATACTTTTGTCTCCTTGCTTCTTAGTCTTCTTATTCCTTAACTTTAGGGAAAACTCTGGAGGTACGCTTGTTTAGTTATAAGAATTTCTAATTGAAGGGAACTTGAGAAAAACTTTCTCAATAGCTCTTACGCTTTTCTCCTGGTTATCTGCTTGTCATTGTTTGCCATGAGTAAATTAATCTCTGCATTTATTAGGTTCTACTTTAAATGAGACTAATTCCTCCGATATTTGTTCCTATGTTTCTTATTGTCTCTTTTTGTAAAATACATTTTTTCTGCTTACTGCTTCCTAACAAAGTACCCAAAATTTAGTGGCTTAAAACAACAATGTTTATTCTGTTCAGGAGCCTGTGTTTTGGGAAAATCTCGGCCAGGACAGCTTGTCTCTGTTCCCCTCAGGTTCCCTGGACACAGCTCAAAGCCTGGGGGACTGGAATCTTCTGCTTTGTGTACTGATGTGTCCCAAGTCCTGAGCTTCTTCACAAGATCAGGGCTGGGTTCCAAGGGCAAGGAGTCAGAGATAGGGAACCTCTTCTAACGTAATGCCGAAGTCACATGCTGTCACCTTCTGTTCATTAGAAATGAGTTCTGTTCATTAGAAATGAGTCACTGAGGTTGGCCCATGTTCTATTTTATCATGGGATGAATATTTTTTCCTGTTATTTTTAGTTGACACGTAAAATTATACATATTTATGGCCACAGAGTGATATTTCAATAGATGGATACAATGTGTAAGCTAATTAGGATATCCGTCATCTCAAACATTCATCATTTCTTTGTCTTGTGAACATTCAAAGTCTTCTCTTTTTAGTTTTTGAAAATACACAATATAGTTAACTTTATTCACACTGTGGTGCTATAGAACACCAGAACACATTCCTCCTAGCTAGCTCTAATTTGGCAGCCATCAACCCAACACCACCTCCCTTCCCTGCCCCTTTGTCCGCCTCCTCCATCCTGCTTTTCCCAGCCTCTAATACCCATGATTCTATTCTCTACTTCCATGAGCTCGGTTTTCTTTTTAGCACTTGCATGTGAGTGAGAACCTGAGATGTTTGTCTTCCTGTGCCTGACCTATTTTATTTAACATAATGTTACTGACATGATTTCATTCTTTTTTTGTAATGGCTGAATAGTATTCCATCCTATGTATGCAACACATCTTTTTTTTTTTTTTTCCTGAGACAGAGTTTTGCTCTTGTTACCCAGGCTGGAGTGCAGCAGCGCAATCTCAGCTCACTGCAACCTCTGCCTCCTGTGTTCAAGCAATTCCCCTGCCTCAGCCACCGAGTAGATGGGACTACAGGTGTGGGCCACAATGCCTGTCTAATTTTTGTATTTTTAGTAGAGATGGGATTTCACCATTTTGTCCAGGCTGGTCTTGAACTCCTGACCTCAGGTGATCGCCCACCTTGGCTTCCAAAGTGCTGGAATTACAGGCGTGAGCCACTGTACCTGGCCCCCACAACCTCCCTCTCTTCCTTTTGTTTTTTTTTAAACAATTTCCATTTTCATTTTAGATTCAAAGGGTAGATGTGCAGGTTTGTTACAAGGGTATACTGCATGATGCCAAGGTTTGGACTTCTGTTGATCCTGTCACCCAGATTCTGAATGTAGACCCAATAGGAAGTTCTTCAGCCCTGGCCCCCCTCCCTCCCTCCCTCCTTTTGGAGTCCTCAGTGTCTGTTGTTTTGATCTTTATGTATCTCTATACACCACATTTTCTTTATCCATTGTCTTTTGATGGACATTTAGGTTGATTCCATATCTTAGCTATTGTAAATAGTAGTGCAATAAATATGGAAATGCAGCTATCCCTTTGATATGCTGATTTCCTTTCTCCTGGATAAATACCCTGTAGTGGAATAGCTATATCATATGGCAGTAATATTTTTAGCTTTTTGAAAAACTTCACATTTTTTAAAATAATGGCTGTACTACTTTACATCCCCGCCGGTAATATCTAAGAGTTCCCTGTTCTCTGCACCCTTGCTGGCATTTGTTATTTTTTGTCTTTTGATAGTAGCCATTCCAACTGGAATAAGATGGTATCACTTGCTGGTTTTGATTTGCATTTCTCTGATGATTAGTGATGCTGAACACTTTTTCCATATACTTTTGAACATTGGTATGTCTTCTTATGAGAAATGTCTGTTTCAGATTTTTGCCTACTTCTGAATTGGATTATTTATTCTTTTTGCTATTGGGTTGAGTTCCTTGTATATTCTGGATGTTAGTCCCTTGTCAGATGAATAGTTTGCAAATAGTTTCTCCCATTCTACAGATTGTCTCTTCACTCTGTTAATTATTTCTGTTGCTGTGCAGCTTTTCAGTTTAATATTGTCCCATTTGTCTATTTTTGTTTGCCTATGCGTTTGAAAATACCCATGAAATCTTTGCTTAGATCAATTGTCCTGAAGCATTTTCCCTCTCTTCTAGTAGATTTACAGTTTCAAGGTCTTAGTTTTTTACATCTTTAATCAATTTTGAGTTGACCTTAGTATATGATGTTAGGGGTCTAGTTTCATTCTTCTGCATATGGATATCCAATTTACTAGCACTATTGAAGAAGATGTCCGTTCCCCAATGTATGTTCTTAGCACCTTTATTTAAAATCAATTGGCTGTAAATACGTGCATTTATTTCAAGGTTCTTTATTCTGTGGCCTTAACCCCAAGAATTATTAACCCTTAGAATGCAACTCAAATTAGCATAAAAAATTTGCAGCTTAGAAAAAGGCTTATGGCATTAGAATCTATATTACAGGATTTATTAATTAGAGTCTATTTTTAAAGTCTTATTATGGGAGCCATTTTTTTTTACAATGCCTAGATAATAGGATGTCCCCAGAACTTTTTTGGAAATTCTAGGGCATTTTTATGGGGCAAGCAGTAAGAGACTTTACTACGTCTTAGAGCCGTATAAAGAAAGACATGAAACAATCATAGAAGAATGTAAGTTGAAGATCAAGTGCAAATGTTGTGTAGCAAAAATGATGAAAATAAGGAATATATTTTTGTAACTCCTGATGGCTTTAACTTTGTTTTTTATTTTCTGAGTAATTTAAGGGTCCACATTGGAAGAATATTTTATAGTTCAAATGACATTTTGTGGCAACTGAATTTATTTCAGAATTTGTTCTTGGTTTTATGTTAGGCTGTTCTCAGGCTACTTCCTTCATGATCGCACTATATTCTTGTCTTCATTCAGATTGATGATCTTACAGCAGAACTGGAGACTGCAGGTTCAAAATGTCTGCATCTGGATACAAAGAATCAAGCTCTTCAACAGGAGTTGTTATCTATGAAAACAATACAAAAGAAATGTGAAAAACTACAGAAGAATAAAAAGAAGTTGGAACAAGAAGTGGTAAACCTCAGAAGTCATATAGAAAGGAATATGGTAGAACGTGGTCAAGTCAAACAGTATAAACAGGAGATTGAAGAAAGAGCAAGACAGGAAATAGTAGAAAAATTAAAAGAAGTCAATCTCTTTTTACAGGTTAGTTTATATGTAGTGTGCTTACATTCATTCACTGCAAATTGTATTTTGGACATATACACTGTGTTTCTTCTGCATCCCTTATAGCAATTTGTTC
This sequence comes from Cacajao melanocephalus, assembly GCA_963573385.1. Classification (NCBI taxonomy): domain Eukaryota; kingdom Metazoa; phylum Chordata; class Mammalia; order Primates; family Pitheciidae; genus Cacajao; species Cacajao melanocephalus. The sequence continues at coordinate 5,469 of CAUYLG010062662.1, read as the reverse complement.
TATAGATTTCTAGAAGGAAAATGGCATCTGTTTCTCCCTTTAGGTATTTCAGTTGCCATCATTATTATAACTAAATTAATCATTCAGGATGATTCTCATTAGAGAATTATTTGGCTATTAAGACCAATTGGCATAAAACAAAACCATCAGCAAAGAAAAAATTGTGATTTAGAAAGTATACCATACTCTTCCATTGTTCTTATGTTGTTCACTTTTTGAAATTTTTAATTAATTATTCTTTATATTATCAGAGTTCATGAGTACAAATGTTTATTCCTCAGCCTCCTGGATAGCTGGGACTACAGATGCATGTCATAATGCCTGGCTAACTTTTTAATTCTTATTTTTGGTAGAAACAGAATCTTGCTTTGTTGCCCAGGCTGGTCTTGGAATTCTTGGCTTCAAGTGATCCTCTTTCTTAGGTCTCCCAAAGTGCTAAAATTACAGGCATGAGCCTACGTGTTAGCTCTTAGGGACATGTAATGAGAATAGGGAGAAATCTTAGTGATAAGCCAGTATAGTTTCTCATTTTACAGATGAAGAGAAGACCTACGGAAAGGTTAAACAGCAGGGCCCAAGCCATAGAGCTAGCCAGGAAGGCTCAGGATCACACTCCAAATTCCTTTACTTGTAGTCCAGATGATTCCATAACCTTGTGCTCTAGCAGGTAGCATTACTGTAAGAGATCCAAGACCTTGGCCTTTTTTCTCAACATATATATTGATGTGCACAGCATTTATCCCTAAGTTAGAACATGCAATATTCTGCTTAACACACATGTAGTTACTAAGCCCTAAGTTCCTATATGTTCAATACAGATGATTGCTTTAATTTACTTTGCCAAGTTTATTCATAAAATGGAATATCACATCAAAAATTTTAAGCATATTCAAGTCTTCTCATGAATATTGTATTTTAACACAAAAATAATTTTTATACAATTTTCATTAGAAAATATATACAAATTTGTGGTCGTTTTCTTTCTTAGGTTTTCCTGTTAACCAATTATCATTTTATTTTCTACATTACATTTCCCCCATCATTAGACATCTGGGTTGCCAGTCAGCCTTTATTGTTTTGATTACTTCATCAAGGATCAAAATGCTTCTCTAGTAGAAACTCACTTTCATTTCTTTGGAAGGTGTATTTGGGTTCCCTTTTTAATTAGAGCCCTGGAGTGTCCTCTTATCTCTTTGACCAATGCGTATTGACACAGAGATCTTTCTGTGTTTGTAGTTTGGCTTAAAAACAAAGCAGCCCTTAGACACCGAGGAGGTGGCCTTGGTCTTACTCAGGTTATATGTTTTTAAAACATATGCTTTTAATTTGTATTAGGCACAAGCAGCATCTCAAGAAAACTTAGAGCAGTTAAGAGAGAATAATTTTGCTTCAATGAAAAGTCAAATGGAACTCAGAATTAAAGATCTGGAATCTGAACTCTCCAAAATGAAAACTTCTCAAGAAGACTTTAATAAAACCGAAATGGAAAAATATAAGCAACTCTATCTAGAAGAATTAAAAGTTAGAAAATCTTTGTCAAATAAACTAAACAAGTAAGTCAAAATATAGAATCATAGGAAATAAATTAAGCTCACTAATTTGCCTTGAAAGCATAATTCTTTGTGAGACAGGTTCATGAGATTAATGGTAAGTGAAAGCTGGCTAGGCAATAATAATTTTGGAAAGTGATGTTAGTAAATTAACTTACCTTTAAAATAGAAGTCCAGGACAGTTTATGTCTTTCCCTTGTTTTTTAAATTTTATGTGGCTTTTCCATTCATATTCTCATGTAGTTAACTAGATCTGTCTTTATGCTTTTGAAACTTTGTTAGACATTGATATTGTCGTCAGATTCTTTGTAAGCATTACCATAAATAGAATTATTAATGAGTTGAGCTATTTTTTTTTTTAATTACAACTTAAACCAGAAAGGTCAAGTATTACTACTCTCTGCACATTCTAGTGCTCCGTAAATTAACGTTCCTTGATCTCTGGTATTACCACTAGAGGGCACCGTAAACAAACTAGCCTGTAGTTTTTCTACTACATGAAGGCATGCTGGTGAAATAGGGAATGATTAACATAGGGATGAAGGGAAGTATAATTCATGAAGTGGTTAAAAATAACAACTTGGTCATCCTTAGGGAATGTGTGGAAAACAGAGGGCAGGCCCTGGCTAGGATGCCTTGGGAACAATGTTAGGAGCTAACTGCCTTTGAGGCTCTTTAGTTCTTTTTGATCACCAACTCAGTTATCTCCTTTTCCCCTAGAATTTGTTGCTCTGAGTTATTTCTTGGTGCCAGATGCCTCATATTTTTCCAGATAGTGAGTGAAATAAATGTAAAAGGGAAAGGGTGGTGAAAGCAAATGCTTGAACATGTCTTGAGGAATTTTTTTTTTTAATCTCTAAACTGGTTTACTAAATATAAGTATTTTTAGCTATTTTTTTCTTTGTTCTTAGTTTTGTTAATTGTATGTATTTAAGGAGTACGTGATATTTTTGATATATTTGTACATAGTGAAATGGTTATTATAGTCAAGCAAATTCATCATCTCACATGTTTACCCTTTAAAGACAAGTATTTCTAATGGCATCCTCAGGAATCTTAGCAGTGGAGCTGTTCCAGAAGGCAGCAGGTGTTATCTGTGAAGCCATACATCATTGATAGCCGTTTCCTCCCTTCCCTACTTTGCTTGAATTACTTGTTGGAAACTACCCTAGAAACGTATGTGCTTCTTTAGAACAATCTAAAAATTGCAATTTCATGTAGTAGTCATGCTCTAACACATTTTCAGTGTTATAATACTGTTTAGTGGGAAATTTCATTTACTCTTATAACTTTTTAAAAAATGCAAGTGTTTTAGGAATCATTTAGGGAGAAGTAAAATACTAAGCATGTGTCTTCTGCAATCTTCACAGAACTAATGAGAGGCTAGCAGAGGTCAGCACCAAACTTCTTGTGGAAAAACAGCAGACCAGATCTTTATTCACCACTCTCACTACCAGGCCAGTCCTGGAGTCACCTTGTGTTGGAAATCTTAACAATAGTTTAGACCTGAACAGAAAACTTATTCCAAGAGAAAACTTAGTGATCTCTACCTCAAATCCACGGACTTCAAATAATAGCATGGAGAACTACTTGACCAAGGTTAGTTATGTTGTCTTTTTCCCTTTGGGTTTCAGGTTTCTCATATAATTCTTTTTTTGTTTTATTTTTGTTTTTTATTTTTTTTGAGACAGGGTAGTGTTGGACTTCAAGCTACCTCCAGAGAGGAGGAGCATTTTTATAAAACATAGTTTATTTTACTCCTAGTAGCTCTTGATTTTGTATTATGCATTAAATTATTACATAAGAGATTAGTAATTTATTAAGCTCTTTTATTTCTTCTAGCAGTGTTCAGTTTCTCCTAAGCTATTGCTCTATACATTTCAAAAACCATTGATGGGACCATGTCTACCTCAATAGGACAATTATTAATGTCACCAAGACATTTTTCTCACCTTTTCCCTTCCATAGTGTGCATCAGGCACTGTGTTAAGTTACTTAACTGGAGACAATAATTCTAAATTTGTATTAAGGGAAATATGAGGAAAATGTGTGATTTAATGGGAAAGTAGGAATAAAATAAAAGAGACATTTTCAAAGTTATTTAATATTTGCCAGTTTTCACTTTGAATATAGGTAAAACCATCCGAGCTTCCCACCAGCCAAGACAAAACCAGACTTGTCAACACAGAAGACCCTTTTCATAAGCTTTCGGGTGTCCCTCCCAGAGCAACTCCCTCCTGGGTTTTCCCTTTGAGCCTTCATGTCTGGCCTGGTGTCCTTTTCTTAAAGATAGTTGTCCTCAGCTGTCATTTATGTGGTAAAATATTCAAGGGTTGGCCAAGCGCAGTGGCTCACACCTGTAATCCCAGCACTTTAGGAGGCTGAGGCAGGCGGATCATGAGGTTAGAAGGTCAAGACCAGCCTGTCCGATATGGTGAAACCCTGTCTCTACTAAAAAATACAAAATTTAGCCGGGTGTGGTGGCACATGCCCTAGTCCCAGCTATTCGGGAGGCTGAGGCAGGAGAATTGCTTGAACGCAGGAGGTGGAGGTTGCAGCGAGCCGAGATCGCACCACTGCACTCCAGCCTGGGCAACAAAGTGAGACTCCATCTTACTTAAAGGTACGCTTTAAGTGCTAGGGGGAAAAAATAACCTCTACTTAAATTTGTTATGCAAGAAGTATTCTCTTTCTAGAGAGTTAAGATTTCTTCAGCATAAGGTAAGCAATTTGTTAAGAGTATTTCATTTTTATCTAAGCAAAATGTACATGTTATGAAAGTATTTGTAAATAGGGTATAAAGAAATAATAAAATTTACTATACATAGGAAGTAAATATTTAGGAGAAGAACTACATTACATTAGTAGTTCCTTAATACAAGTCATATAAAAATGTATATTTTACATTGTGTTTATTAATGAATAGCAATATAAGATTAGTTCAATAAGGCTTCTCCCTTTATTTGGTATTGAGTTATTACTTTTATAGGACCTACTAATGCTGCTGTCACATTATTCATTTTATAAGGCCTGTCTATAATGTTATTGTCACAGAAATATAGGGAAAACAGTCTTAACAAAATATTGGGAAACCTGTTAGTCAAAAATTTTTATCTTCATGCCTAACATTTTTAAAGGCATTGGATATCATATTATTATCACCACAAAATATCTATTATGCTTGCCATATCATCTACTATTTCCGACCCATGTTCTGGGTATTTAGTGAGAAAATACCTATTATAAAAAAGATTTAAATAAGAACACTCTAAGTGGGACACTTGCAATATAGTCAGAAATATTCCCACACATTTTGTAATTAAGTGTATAAATAGAATTAGTCATGTTTAAAAAAATGGTACTAATATCTGGAATCAAAATTACAATTAAAGAGCTATGTATTTTTGTTTAACAATTCTACAAAGTTGTGAGTCAAAGAAACTTAAGCTTGAAAACTAGCTCTAACTTATTTTTTGAGCATATCTTCTGAAATCTTGTGTTTACGTGAATAAAGAAATGTTATTCATAATATATAGGTAGCATAATATTTATTTTTACATACTTTTTTATCAGTAGAATTTTCACATGACATATAACAGTATCACTTTTTTTTAATTTATTTTTTAGAAAGAAAGAAAAAGAGAAAAGAAAAAGAGTGAAAGAAAGAAAAAAAAGAATTTAAGAGAGAAAAAGAAGAAGAGAAAGAGGGAGAGAGAACGGGATTCTTGTTCTATTGCCTAGGCTAGAATGCAGTCTAAAAATGGGTATTAAAAACCCTCTTTTATGCCAATAATTGTGCTTAACAATGGAGACAGGAAGGAATAAGGGATGAAAATAACAAATAAGCAGCCAACCAATATTTTATTTAAACCTGTGAAATGCTATGCAATTGCTGAGGAGTGATTTACTTCCAATTATG
>CAUYLG010062661.1:0-17239 GCA_963573385.1 Cacajao melanocephalus | reverse complement strand
TATTGTATATATATATATATATATATATATATAGATATATATATATATATTTGCTAAGTGGAATATAACCTTTCTTCCTTCCTTAAACCAGAATTGGACCATTCCATAATAGAGCCAAACGTTTACTGAGTCCTGTGTGCCAGGTACTATGTTAAGCACTTTCACATACCTTGGGAGCTTTATTCTCATAATTCTCATGAGGGAATGACCTGAGCATCAGCTGTGTGGAGTGACCTACACCTTGACCATGATTCTGGGGGATGAAGAATGAAAATGGAAAGTATAAATATACACTCCTTAGGAAAATGCCTCTACTTCAACACAAAGGAATCTCTCCATTTCTATCCCATTGAACACCCAATAGAATCCTGTATCTTTCCTCTGAGTTACAATCTTGAAAGAAGAAAGTCACGGTGCTGTGTTATAACATTAGAATGTAAATATTTTAAGCTGTCAGAGTTGTATCCTCAGAATTTATCCAACATTATAAGCCAAAGGGTCTACATCAGGTTCTGAATCATTTAAAATTATTCCGTGTATTGAAAAGCGAGTAAAACTCTAGGTATTTCATGATAACATCTGAAGGAGTCCACATTAGTTCATCCCCTACCCCTTTTCTAAATTATGAAACTCATGAGGTCTAGCAGAGACCAAGGACTAAAATAATCAAGAAGCATGTTGTGTACACCTCAACAGATTTTCATTTAAAAAATTATTCTGTTTCATATGAACCTACTGTAGTTCATGAATTTACTATGTGTAATCATCAAGTCTTCACTTTTAAAAGAAAGTATCACTTGAATCTATTTTGTAAAGTTTTTAAACCTCTATGTGAGAATTTGCATTAGCAGTATTAAATAACCTGAGAATCAGAAAAAAAAAAGGTGCAAACATATTTGCATTTGGCACGAGGACAAGTAATTGGTGCAGTCCAGCTCTGAAAGTACAGCTCTAAGTAATAATGTAATGCTTTGTCTGCCTCTGCTACACTGTGGTTCACATATTGCTTCCCTATCCGCAAATTTGTATTTGATTTAGCATATAAAAGAGGGAAAAAAGCAATAAAAAGACAAATATGTTGTTTAGTTACATATACTTTGCTTCTTTCCAAGTTCAGAACTGTGAAAATAGGCAAATAGCTTATTCCATTGGGGCACTATAATTAAGAGGTTCCTAATAAAATTACTCATAAACTATACTTTAACTGGGTTCAAAGAGAGTTAATTTAAAATATAAAAATCAAAGAGAGTGTCAATTGATGAGTTTTCGCTCCTTTCTGTAAATAGCATTAACTGTTCTAGAAACTTCCAAATGTTAATCTGATAGCACAGGACAGTTAATTATAACTTAAAATAGTTACAGGCACAGGAAGCACAGATACTATATTCACATTAATTCACATATGTAATCACTATCATTAAATAATTTCTATAAAATTTCAAGTTTCTAACTAGAATTTGTGGTGTAAAAAAAAAAGGCAATTTGTAGCTGGATTCTTTTCAATAAAGACATAATCAACTAGCAGAGTTAAGATGCTAGTCCACCTTATATGCATTTTAAGATCTGGTGTATTAGCACAGAGGTACTTGCAGCAGGATGCATGAATCCTGCCAATAAGGTTTTGTGGGTGTCACTATTCTGTACACTTCATTAAAACTACTCCACCCCAAACCTAATAAAAATAATTGTTGCTTATGACTTGGGGAATATTTTAAGTTGCTAATAAAGTACATTATTAAATGCAACATGATTTCATATTGTAAATGTCTTGAAAATTCAGTTTCTGCTACATATTTTCTTCCTAAAATAAAATTTTTATATAACCCTTGTCCTCACTCCCAATTTTTCCAAAAATTTGCTTTATTAGGGCCATGAAAATAAAAGTTTGGGGCAAGAAACCATTCATAAACAATATAAAGTGTTTCTAAAGTAGTGAATGTTTTTTCTTCTATATCATATTTTCTTATCATTTCTTTTGAAATGTCAGATATTTCTCTTTATATTTTTGTTCTAGGCTTCTATATGATAGTCCATTTCTTAAATTTATGTTTTAATTGACAAAACTATATATGTTTATCATGTATAATATTGTTTTGAAATATGTAAATGTGGAATAGCTAAATTGAGCTAATTAACATACACATTATTTCATATACTTATTAGATACTCCATATTAATGGCACTTGTTTTTAAAAATGAAACAGAGTTTTAGGCACAATAGTCAGTTACTTCTGGCTCTGCTTTGTGGAGAAAAGTGTACGGACTGAAGTCTCTGCACTCTCCAGATAACTTTGTAATGCTTTAAGAGAACTAGTTTTTTTTTTTCTTGAGACGGAGTCTCACTCCATTGCACAGGCTGGAGTGTAGTGGTGCGATCTCAGCTCACTGCAACTTCTGTCTTCCATGTTGAAGCGATTCTCCTGCCTCCTGAGTAGCTGGGATTACAGGCTCATGCCACCACTCCCAGCTGATTTTTGTATTTTTAGTAGAGATGGGGTTTCACCCTGTTGGTCAGACTGGTTTCGAACTCCCGACCTCGTGATCCACCCGCCTTGGCCTCCCAAAGTGCTGGGATTACAGGTGTGAGGCACTGCACCCAGCCCAAGAACTAGATTGTTTTTAACCATGTGGAAATTAGAAGAGACTTTTTAAAAATTCACAAATGTAACTAGTGTATGCACAAATAACCTAATTTTAGGAATATGCACACAAAAATGACATTCTGATATCAAAAATAACAGTTTTACTGTCCTTTCTCAATGGCTATACAACTGGGAAGGTGCCATGTGCTTTCACTGGAAGTACACACTTGGATTTCTGTGTTGTGATGTCAGTAGCAGAAACTCTTAGAGCTTGCAATTTAGCTCCCTTTTTTCCTGCTTGGAAGAGGCATCAAGTTACTACCTTGTAGAGATACTTCGTATTTCTATTTGATTTATTTAAAAATCACCTATTCTAATTGATTTTTAAGAATGAATGATATAAACAGCTATCAAATGTTCTTTCATATTCATAAAACTATTCATACTTTTTTGAAACAGGAGTTAATGCCAAGAATCCATCAGAAGTATCTACTGTTTAGAAGGAAATGGAACAGCACCAAGTGAGTCTAATTCAACTGGTTGGAACTGTTGGTACTGATGTGGAGTGATTCTTTGCACCACAAGTTTTGTAAAGGGCATGCCACCAAAATCATTCATTTTCAATACATCTGCACTATGGAATGACCCATGTATGAATTTTGTCTTGGCCACCCAGGCAGGATGGTATTGTGATCAGCACAGATGTCGCTCAAGCCCTGATGTGGAGGGTGCCATGACAAATCTGGAGGTTGGAAGGGCTTGGCACCAAAAGGGTCCAACAGGCTCTCCTCGAGTTGTGAGACATTTCCCCTATCTTTCCCATCAGTCAGTGCAACACTAATGTTCTCCTTGGAGTCCAAGATGGTTAAAAATTCATTGCTGCTTTGAGAATCTCCGCGACCCACTTTTTTGTGCCTGCGAGCCCTCTGTGGAGCGTGGTAGGTAGGCTTGAAAGTCTTCTTTGTGCTAGTTGGTGTGCCACGATGACGCTTCCCATTACTTTTGGACATATCCTGCTTTGTGCGCCTTTGGCGAGAGGACAGTTTCTGTAAGCTACGTCGTTTGACTTTTTGCTGCTGGCTCCCCATTATTTCCTCAAAGGGCACAAGCCCAAAAAGGTCCTCGTTGCTTTTATTTTTACTTGCTGATGTGAGGAAGGGCTGAAATGGAGTGGAGCCAAATACATCTACGCTTTTGGGATAACCAGGGAGAGTATGTGTCTCAGGGCCCACGGCATGGCATTCTTGTACATTCACCTTCTTGCTAAAAGGCGCCTTTGTGAATACATCAATTTCCTGCTGCTCGAGTGCTGCAGCAGGAAAACTGTGTTGAGGGAGGTTCCTTTCATTCTTTTCTTGCTGGGGCTGTTGAGCACACACTACAAAGAAGGGGACGGCACCAAATACATCGAACTCTTGTTTGGGAGTCTCCACCCCAACATCAAAGGATAATTGGGCTGAGGTGAGGAGTATTGTATTAAGATCTTGGGTTGGTCCACTGCCAGATTTGTCTCTGTAGACAGGGCTCATATCACTGTACTTTGCTTTAGCCTGCTCATAATCAGAATCAGAGCTACGTTTCCCTTCTTCCTCATCTTCAGAATCCATGAGGAGAGGCCTATAACCTAGATTTTCTGGTTCAGTATCATCATCATTAAAATCTCCTTGTTCTCCCCGAAGAACTTCATCCTCTTCCTCTTCCTCTTCACTGCTCTTAGGAGAAGGGGCAATCATACCAGATGTCCAACTTTAATAGGAAAGCCAGGTACCACTTTGGGTATCTGAGTATCAATATTAACACAGACCCTGTGACTAAAAGTCCTTGACTTGTTTGTTTATTCTTCTTTCCTCAGTGCACAGTTACTCAAGTAAATGGATGTAGGACCCTTTGGAGAAGGACTGAAAAAATCATTACCATGTATACTTGCCATGATGTTACATATCTTTCCTCCTGGGGGCCCAGTCCCATTTCAATCAGTTTACCCTGGCTCTGAACTTTGGTTCAGGTCCAGAAACTAGACCAGGAGCCCTATGTCTTTTTATTGAGGCCACTGCCTTCAGCCTCCTGATCATCTATCCAGGTTTTCTTTTCTTTCTTTTTTGAGACAGAGTCTGTTGGCCAGAAGTCTGTCGGCCAGGACTGGTCTTGAACTCCTGACCTCAGGTGATCCACCTTCCTTGGCCTCCTACCATCCAGGTTTTATTTTTAAACCCTTTATTACTAAAATAATGTTATAGACCAGAGAAATTTTTAAAAAGGGATGAAAATTTTCATTCCCCCTCACCCTATTTTCGCTAATGTTAATAACTTACATAAACGTAGTGTAATTATAAAAAATTAGAAATTAATTTGGTACAATATTTTAAATTAAATTACTCACTTTATTTACATTTTACCAGTTATGCAACGAATGTATTTTTCTGTTCCAAGATGCAACTCAGGATCTCACATTGCCTTTAGCCATCACTTTTCTTTGGTCTCTTTTAATCTGTGACAGGCCTTCAATCTTTCCTTGTCTTTCATGACCTTGGAAGTTTTAGAGAGTGTATGTCAGTTATTGTATTATTTGCTATTGTTGCATAAAGCTACCAAAAATTTAGAGGCTGAAAACAACACAAATTTATTATCTCACAGCTTCCATGGCTCAAAAGTCCAGGTGTGCATTAGCTGAGTTCTCAAGACATCAGTGGGCTGAAATCAAAATGTCACCTGAGACTGTGATCTTATCTGAGGCTTAGGATCCCCTTCCAAATTCACTGGTTGTTGGCAGAATTTAGTTCTAACAGTTTGAGGACAGCAGTCTTCCAATTTTTTTTTTGCTATTGTCAAGGGTTTGCTCTGTTTTTAGATGCTTCCCTCAGGTCCTAGTCACGTGTACCTCTCACAATATAGCAGCTTACTTCTTGGAAGCCAGCTGATAAATCTCTAGTCTGCTGTGGGAAATTCTTATATAATGTAACGTTATTATAATAGTTACTATTTCATCACCTTTGCCATAAAATTTAACCTAATCGAGACATTGATTATTCCATCATATTTAAAGGTTACAACCACACTAAAAAAAGAGGGGGTTGGCTGGGCACAGTGGCTTACCCCTGTAATCCCAGCACTTTGGAAGGCCAAGGCGGGCAGATAACCTCAGGTTGGGAGTTTAAGTCCAGCCTGACCAACATGGAGAAACCCCATCTCTACTAAAAATACAAAATTAGCCAGGCGTGGTGGCACATGTCTATAATCCCAGCTACTTGGGAGGCTGAGGCAGGAGAATCATTTGAACCCGAGAGGCAGAAGCTGCGGTGAGCCAAGATTGCACCATTGCACTACAGCCTGGGTAACAAGAGCAAAACTCTGTCTCAAAAAAAAAAAAAAAAAAGAGGGGGTTAATACTGGGGAAAGTGAAACTTGGGAGCTGTATTTGAATTCCACTTACTATTTTTATTGTTGAGTGTTCCTCAATTTGGATTACTTGAATCTTATGATTAGATTAAGGTTATGCATTTTTCATGGTGATACTACAGAGGACATGTTGTATCTTCTCAATGCATCGTATCAGAAAATATATGATGTTGATGTATGTTATTACTGGTGATGTTAATTTGTTGTTTTTTTAAAGTTTTATTTACTTTTAATTGACAAATAGTAATTATATATATTTCTGGGGTACAACGTGATGTTTCAATACTTGTATACATTGTGAAATGATCAAATCAGGTAATTAGCAAATCTATAATCTTAAATATCATTTCTTTGTAGTGAGAACATTTAAAATCCTCTCTTTTAGATATTTTGAAATACACAGTAAGATATTAATTATAGTCACCTTGCTGTACAATATAACACCAGAATTTTCGTCCTGTCTAACTGTACCTTTGTACCCTTTGGCTAATGTCTCCTCTTTCCCCACTCACCTCTTTCTTCTTAGCCTCTGGCAAACACCACTGTACTCTCTAGTTCTATGACTTTGACTTTTTAAGATTCCTTATGTAAGGGAGATCAAACAGTATTTGTCTCTCTGTGCCTTGCTTATTTCACATAATGTCCTCTAGATTCATTCATGTTGTTGCAAATGACAGAATTTCCTGTTTTTAAAGAGCTGAATGGTATTCTATTGTGCATATATATCACTTTTAAAAATTCATTCATCTGTTGGTAGACACTTAGGTTGTTTCCATATCTTGGCTATTGTGAATAATGCTGCATTGAACGTGGGAGTGCAGATATCTCTTCAGCATACAGATTTCATTTCGTTTTCAAAAAGTTTTTAAATTTTTAATTTTAAGTTACAGGATACACAAGCTGGATGTGCAGCTTTGTTGCATAGGTAAACGTGTGCCATCGTGATTTACTGCACCTGTCAACCCATCACCTAGATATTAAGTCCAGCATGCATTAGCTATTTTTCCTGATGCTGTCCCTCCCCCCCCCAACAGGTCCCAGTGTGTGTTGTTCCCCTCCCTGTGTCTATTTGTTCACATTGTTCAGCTCCCACTTATAAGTGAGAATATGTGGTATTTGGTTTTCTGTTCCTGCATTAGTTTGCTGAGAATAATGGCTTCCAGCTCCATCCATGTCCCTGCAAAGGACAGATCTTGTTCCTTTTTATGGATGCATAGTATTCCATGGTATATATGTACCACATTTTCTTTATCCAGTCTATCATTGATGGGCATTTGGGTTGATTCCATGTATTTGCTATTGTGAATAGTGCTGCAATGATCACACACATGCATGTATCTTTATAACAGAATTATTTATATTCCTTTGTGTATATACCGAGTAATGGGATTGCTGGGTCAAGTGGTATTTCTAATTCTAGGTCTTTGAGGAATCACCACACTGTCTACCACAATGGCTGAACTAATTTACATTCCCACCAACAGTGTAAAAGCATTCCTATGTCTCTGCAGTCTTGCCAGCATCTGTTGTTTCTTGACTTTTTAATAATTGCCATTCTGACTGACATGAGATGATATCTCATTGCGGTTTTTCTAAAGACTTTTAATTATTGAAACAGAAATTTAAAACACAATGATTAACTACTTAGAAAACAAAACTACTACACATCAAAATGGATGGGATTTGAACATATTTGAATTTAGAGATAGTGCAGAATCCTTCAATGCATTCCTTTGTATACAAACAAAAAAGCATCAGTCTCAACAAGTTAGGGGAAAAAATCTAAAGAAAACAAAATAATAAGCCTAAAATTAGAAATTCACATATTTTAAAACAAAAGTGCAACTGATAAACAAATCAAAACTCTAGTTTTTCTGAACAGAAAACAGATATCCTTAACAAATCTAGTCAAGTAAACAGAAACAGCGGCAGAATTAGGAGAAAGTAAATTTCTTAGAACTTAGAAATGGTAAAATTAATAGAAAAGAGATTGCTATTAGAATTATCTGCTAACAACAGATATTTAAATTTCAATGAAATAAAAGTTTTTCTTAAAAAGTATACATTACTGGCCTGGCACAGTGGCTCATGCTTGTAATCCCAGCACTTTGGGAGAACAAGGAGAGCAGATCACCTGAGGTCGGGAGTTGGAGACCAGCCTGACCAACATGGAGAAACCCCATCTCTACTAAAAATACAAAATTAGCCAGCGTGGTGGCACATGCCTGTAATCCCAGCTACTTGGGAGGCTGAGACAGGAGAAGCACTTGAACCCTGGAGCAGAGGTTGCAGCGGGCCGAGATTGCACCATTGCACTCCAGCATGGGCAGCAAGAGCGAAACCCCATCCCCCACAAAAATAAAAAGCTTACATTACTTAATATTTACAAAATAGTAAACATAAAAGGAGAAATACATTTCAAAACAAATTTTTAAATTTAAAGTTGCTTAAATTTAAAAATAGATTACATTATAATAGTCACAAAAGAAACTGACAGTTATAAAGAAATTATTTCCATAAAGGGCACTGAACTCAAAAATTCTACAAGCACAGTCTTTCAACCTTTCATGAACAAATCACTCCAGTTATAATTGTTTAATGCACAGAAAGATATACAGTTATCCTATTTACTTTAGAGAGCTACTCAAAATTTATACAATAGCCCAAAAGACAAGAAATAACCAAGATCAGAGTGGAACTGAAGAAGACAGAGGTACAAGAAAACCTTTCAAAAAATCAACAAATCCAGGAGCTGCTTTTTGAAGAAAAGATTTTATTTCTTTTAAGTATATTCCCAGTAATGGGATTGCTCTGTCTTATGGTAATTATATTTTTAGTTTTTTGATGTACCTTCATACTATTTCCTAAAATGACTGTACTAATTTATAGTATCACCAATGGTGTGCTAGTTTTCCCTTTTCTCCACATCCTCACTGACATTTATCTTTCATCTTTTTGAAAATAGTCTAACAGGTGTGAGGTGATATCTTGTTGTGGTTTTGATCTGCATTTATCAGATGATTAGAAATGTTGAGCATTTAAAAAATATATCTGATGTCCATTTGTATGTCTTCTTTTGAGAAATGTTTATTGGAGTCCTTTACCCATTTTCTAAAAGGGTTATTTGTTTTCTTGTTATTGGGTAGTTAGAGTTCCTTATAGGTTTTGGATATTACTTTCTTATTCAGTGTATGATTTGCAGATATTTTCACCCAATCCATGGGCTTTTCCCTCAATCAGTTGTTTCCTTTGCAGTACAGAAGCTTTTTTATCTTGATGCAATCTTGTTTGTCTAATTTTGCTTTTGTTACTTGTGCTTTTGGGGTCATATCCAATAAATCTCTGCCCACATCAATGTCATGGAAATTTTCTCCTATGTTTTCTTCTAACAGTTATATAGTTTCAGGATTTGCATTTAACTCTTTAGTCCATTTTGAGTTGATTCTTGTATAAGAAGTGAGATAAGAGCTCATTTTCATTCTTTTTTTGTGGATATCCAGTTTTTTTCGGTGGCATTTATTGAAGCAACTATCCTTTTCACATTGCATGTTCTTGGTACTTTTGTTCAAAATCAATTGACCACAGATGTGTAGGTTTATTTCTTGGATGTCTATCTTATTCCACTGGGTGATGTGTCTGTTTTTATGTCAGTAGCATGTTGTTTTAATAAGTATAGATTTATAATATATTTCGAAATCTGGTAGTTTGAAGCCTCTAGCTAGCTTTGTTATTTTTGGTCAGTATTGCTTTGGCTATTTAGTGGGTTTTTGTGTGTGGTTCTATACAAACTATAGGATTTCTTTTTCTATTTCAGACTGATTTTATATATATATATATATATATATATATATTTTTTTTTTTTTTTTTTTTTTTTTTTTTTTTTTTTAGACAGTGTTCACTCTGTTACCCAGGCTGGAGTGCAGTGGCATGATCTCAGTTTACTGCAACCTCTGCCTCATTGGTTCAAGTGATTCTCCTGCTTCATCCTCCCATGTAGCTCAGATTACATGCTCCCACCACCATACCTGGCTAATTTTTACATTTTTAGTAGAGACGGGGTTTTTCCATGTTGACCAGGCTGGTCTCAAACTCCTGACCTCATGTGATCCGCCCACCTCGGCCTCCCAAAGTGCTAGGATTACAGACGTGAGCCACCACACCCGGCTAAGATATTAGAATTTTGATAGAGATTTCATTGAATCTGTAGATCACCTTGAGTAGTATGGATATTTTACCAATATTAATTTTTCTAATTCATGAACACAAGATATCTTTCCATTTGTTTGTGTCCTCTTTAATTTTTTCCATCAAAGTTTTATAGTTTGCACTTCCTTGGTTAAATTTACTCCTAAGTATTTTTTTGTGCCATTATAAATGGGATTGTCTTCTTATTTTCTTTTTAAGTTCATTGTTAGTGTACAGAAATGTAACTCAATGTTGCATCCTGCAATTTTACTGAATTCATTTATCAGTTCTAGCAGTTGTGGCAGAATCGTCGGGATTTTCAATATATAAATTCATGTCATCAGCAAACAGAGACAATTTCATTTTATCATTTTCTATTTGGATGCCTTTTATTTATTTGTTCTGTCTAATTGCTCTGGGTAGGGCTTGTATTACTATGTTGAAAAGAAATGGTGAGAGTGGACATCCGTTGTCTTTTCCTTATCTTAGAGGAAAAGTCTTTTACTTTTCACCATTGAGTATAATGTTAGGTGTGGGCTTGTCATATATGGTTTTCCTTTATGTGTTGAAGAACATTCTTTCTATACCTAATTTGTTGAGAGTTTTTATCATGAAAGAATTTTGAACTTTGTCAAATTCTTTTTCTGCATTTATGGAGATGACCATATGGTTTTTGTCCTTTATTCTGTTAATATGGTGAATCACATTTATTGATTTGAATATGTTGAACCAACCTTGCATCCCTGAGATAAATCTCACTTGATCATAGTAAATTATCCTTTTAATGTACTGTTGAATATGGTTTGCTAGTATTTTGTTGAGGAATTTGGCATTTATGTTTATCGGTGATATTGCATTGTAGGGTTTTTCTTTCTTGTAGAATCTGTCTGGCTTTGGTATCAAGGTGATGCTGGCCTCATAGAATGAGTGTGGAAGTATTTTCTCCTATTCAACTTTTTGGAAGAATTTGAGAAGGATTAGTATTAGTTCTCATTTAAACATATGATGGAATTCAGTCATGAAGCCATCTGGTCCTGATAGAAGACTTTATATTACTGATTCAATCTTCCTACTCATTATTGATCTGTTCAGATAATCAGTTTCTTCTTAGTTTAGTCTTGGTAGGTTTTATGTTTCTAGAAATTTATCCATTTTTTCTAGGTTTTCCCCTTTGTTAACATGTAATTATTTATAGTTTTCTCTGATGATACTTTGTGTTTTTGTGTTATGGAGTTTTAATGTCACTTCTTTCATTCATGATTTTATTTTTTTGAGTCTTCTCTGTTTTTGTTAGTCTAGCTAAAGTTTGTCAATTTCATTTAGCTTTACCAAATACTAACTTTTAGTTTCATTGATCTTTTCTTAAATCTTTTAAATTGATATGTAATATTGTACAAATATATGGGGTATATATGATATTTTGATACATGCATACAGTGTATAATGATCAAATCAGGGTAATTCAGATATTTATTGCCTGAAACATTTAATATTTTTTTGTGTTGGAAGCATTCCAAATCTTCTAGTCTAGCTGTTTTGAAATATACAATACATTCTTGAAACTATAGTCCATTATGTTAAGTAAAATAATCCAGGCACAAAAAGACAAATATCACATGTTCACATTCATATGAGGGAGCTAAAAATGTGATCTCATAGAGATAGCGAGTAAATTGATGGTTACCAGAGGTTGGGAAGAATGGGAGGAGGGAAGGAGGGAATGAAGGGAATTTGATTAGTGCATGCAAAAATACTGTTTCATTGATCTTTTCTATTGTTTTTCTAGACTCTAGTCCATTTATTTCTGCTTTGGTTTTTGTTTTGTCATTTCTTCTTCTAACATTGGGCTTAGTTTGTTCTTTTTCTTGTTCCTTGAGGTGTAACATTAGGTTATTTAGTTGAGATCCTTTTTTTTTTTTTTGTTATTTAGTATTTATTGCTATAAAATTTCCTCTTAGAACTGCTTTTTCTGCACCTCTTAAGTTTTGGTTGTTTTGTCTCCATTTTTGTTAGTCTTAAGATATTTTAAAATTTCTTCTTTGTCCTAATATTAATAGTTTTTCAGAAGCATATTGTTTAATTTTCACATATTTGTTAATTTTCCATGATTCTTTATGTTATGGATTTCTAGTTTTATAACATTGTGTTTGGAAAATGTGCTTGATACAATTTCAATCTTCTTAAATTTGTTAAGACTTGTTCTGTGGCGTATATATATGTCTCTCTGTGTGTGTGTGTGTGTATGTGTTTGTGTGTGTGTGTGTACACACACATACATATTTTTAGAGGTAGGGTCTCACTATGTTGCCCAGGGTGGC
Organism: Cacajao melanocephalus; assembly: GCA_963573385.1. Classification (NCBI taxonomy): domain Eukaryota; kingdom Metazoa; phylum Chordata; class Mammalia; order Primates; family Pitheciidae; genus Cacajao; species Cacajao melanocephalus. The sequence goes on along the minus strand of CAUYLG010062661.1, from coordinate 4,758 downwards.
CTTGAACTTCTGGGCTAGGCTCAAATGATCCTCCCACCTCAGCCTTCCAATGTGCTGGGATTACAGGCATGAGCTACTGTGCCTGGCCTGTGGCCTATTATATAATCTATCCAGGAGAATGTTTCATGTGCATTGAGAAGAATGTGTATTCTGTTGCTGTTGGGTTGAACTTCCATATGTCTGTTAGGTTTAATTGGTCTAAAGCAGGTCAAGTTCAATGTGGCCTCATTGATTTTTCTCTCTGGATGAGCTGTCCAATGTTGAAAATGGAATACTGAAGTTTCCTCCTATTATTGCACTGCAGTATTTGTCTCCCTATGAATATCTTAATGATTGCTGTACATATATTTTAAGTGCTATAATGTTAGGTATACATAAATTTACAATTGCTACATCCTCTTGATGTATTTACTCCTTTATTACTGTATAATGACATTTTTCATTTTTTTTTATAGTTTTTTTCCCCCTAAAGTCTATTTTTTAAAATTTTGAGACAGAGTCTTGCTCTGTCACCCAGGCTGGAGTGCAGTGGCACAATCTTAACTAACTGAAACCTCTGCCTCCTGGGTTCAAGCGATTCTCAACTGCCTTAGCCTTCTGAGTAGCTGGAATTATAGGTGCTCACTACTATGCCTGGCTAATTTTTTTGTATTTTTAGTGGAGATGGGGTTTCACCATGTTGACCGCTGGTCTCTAACTCCTTACTTCAGGTGATCTGCCCACCTCAGCCTCCCAATATGTTGGGATTACAGGTGTCAGCCACCACACCCAGCCCTTAAAGTCTATTTTGTATCAAATAATTGTAGCTACCCTCCTAGATGTTTAATTGGAAAATAATTAATAATAATAATAATAATTGTAGCTACCTCTATTCTCCTTTTTGTTAGAATATCATTTTCCATTTCTTCAAGTTTGAGTTTCCTTTAAGGTGAAGTGAGTCTCTTAAAGGTAGCATATACTTGGGTCTTGTGTTTAATCCATTCTGCTATTCCAGTTTTTATTGGAAAATTTAATCCATTTACATTTAAAGTAATTATGAATAAGGACTTAAGAGTGCCATTTTGTTAATTATTTTTGGTTGTTTTGTAAATCCTTTGTTCCTTTTTTTTTCTCTCTTACTTTTTTTTTTGTGATTTGATGGCTGGCTGTAGTAATATGCTTTGGATATTTTCTTTTTATCTTTTGAATATCTATTATAGACTTTTGTGGTTACCATGAGGCTTACATAAAACATCTTATATTGGCCAGGCGTGGTGGCTCACCCCTGTAATTCCAGAATTTTGGCAGGCTGAGGCAGGTGGATCACTGAGGTCAAGAGTTTGAGACCAACGTGGCCAACAGGTTAGCTCCATATCTACCAAAACCCTGTCTCTATAAAAAAAATACAAAAATTAGCAGAGCATGGTGGTGCATGCCTATAGTTCCAGCTACTTGGGAGGCTGAGGCAGGAGAATCACTTGAACCCAGGAAACTGAAGTTACAGTTAGCCATGATCGCACTACTGCACTGCAGCCTAGGTGACAGAATGAGACTTCATCTCTAACAAACAAACAAAAAAACCCCATCTTATACTTATCACAGGCTATTTTAAGCTGATAAAAACTTACTTATGTAGGTATGAGCTGAGAGGAGTAAAAAAATAATAATTTTTATTACATAAATAGATTCTACAATTTTACTCCCTCTCCTCTCGTTTTATGTTTCTGATGGCAAACTTTATATCTTTTTATAATTTGTATCCCTTGACAAATTATTGTAGATTTAATTGTTTTAATAGCTTTGTCTTTCAATATTTATACTAGATATCATTGATTTATACACTCCAATTACTCTATTAAAGTGTTTTGAATTTGATGATGTATTTACTTTTACCAGTGGGTCTTATGCTTTCATATGTTTTCACATTAATAATTAGGATCTCCCTTTAGCATTTCTTGTAAGGCAGGTCTAGTAGTGATCAACTCTTTCAGCTTTTGATTGACTTAGAGAGTCTTTATCACCTTTGTTTTTAAAAAGTAAGACTGCTGGTTACAGTATTCTTGGTTGACAGTCTTTTTTTTTTTTAGCTTTTTGAATATGTCATCCCACTCCCTTCTGGACTGCAATGTTTCCGCTAAAAAATTCACTAGTAGTTTTATAGGTATTTCCTTACATGTGATGATTCACTTTTCCTTTGCTGCTTTCAGCACTCATTGTCTTTAAATTTTGATAACTTTAGTGTGCTGTGTTTTGGTGTGAGTGTATTTAGATTTATCTCATTTGGTGTCCTTTGAGATTTCAGATTCTGGCTTTCTAGTTCCTTTTCCAGGCTTGTGATGTTTTCTGCCATTATTTCTTTGAATATGTTTTCCATCCCTTTCTCGCCTCTCCTTCTGGCATGTCAGTGATGCATAAATTGTTCTGCTTGATGTTTTCCCATAAATACCTTAAGCATTCTTCACTATTTTTCATTCTTTTTTCTTTTTTTTCCCTCAGAGTGGATGATTTTCAGTGACCCATCTTTGAGTTCACCGATCCTTTCTTCTTAATATAGTCTGTTGTTGATCCCCTTCTATTGCAGTTTTCAATTTATTCATAATATTCCCTAGGTTTATGATTTTTGTTTGGTACTCCTCTACTTTCTATTTGTGGAAGTTCTCAGTTTGTTCTTGTATTGTTCTCTTGACTTTGGTGAGTATCTTCATGGCTACTATTTTGCATTCTCTATCAAGTAAATCACATTACTTTACTCAGGTTGGTTTCTGGAGATTTATTTAGTTCTTTTTTTTTTGGACCATATTCCCCTGTTTTATAATATTTCTTGACTTTCCATGTTGGTTGCTGTGCATTACCTAACACCACCACATGTCTCCCAGTCTTGTCAGACTGGCCCCATATAGGAGAAGGACAGTGCCAATCCATCCAGCCAAAGATTTTAAGGTGCTTCTCAAATCTTTGTATTTGTCCAGGCTGCTGTATTTGTTTTTGGTACCCACCTGGAGCTTAGAATATGCCATGCCCTGTCAGTACTTTACGTCCAGAAACGTAGGAGCCAGACTCTCTAGATGTAGCTAAAATGGTTGGAGGGTTGGTTCTATGTTTCAGTTGTGTATATCTTTATGGTGAAGCTGAGCATGGATATTGATCTCTCACTCTGTCTGCACTAAGCTAGGTAGTGGATGTGTGGCAAAATTTGTACTCATGTTCAGGCTGCACCTTCTGATCCTAAGGAGTTAGCTGCTGGATGTGAACCCATCATATGTCCACCTTTTTGTTTTTTGTGGTCTAAGGTCACCAAGGAATGCAAAGCTTCATTGACTCTCAGAGGTAGTTTGTCAAGAAGATAGTCTCTTGGGTGGGAGTATAGAAGTTGTGGCACAGAGTGCATGGCCAAACTTCTTCCAGGAAGAATGGCAGGCCTGGGGTGAGCCAGAGAAAAGGCTCATGAACTGCCAAGCTCTGGCTGCAGCTGCCAGTGAGCTATTGTTTGTTTGCCCCATTGGCTCCCCAATGCAAGTTTATTAGAACCCAGGCCATCAAGTAGCCACTGGAAGGGTGTGCCATACACCCCTTCTGCAGAGAAAATGGGAGCCGTATATTCCTTCTCCTTTTATGCACTGCTCTAAGAAGGTGTAGTTCATAAACATGTTTGCATATCTTAACAGGTATGCAAACCCTTGTTCTGTCATCTAAGGAGGCTCATGTATGCCTAGTGCTTTCTGCTCCCAGAGTTATTGAGATTCACATGGAGTGGCTGGTAAAATATTGGAGAAGTTATAAGATTATAGTCTCAAACCTTTTGGAAGGCCAAAAGGTTTTAATGAGACAGGCTGAAGGCAGCCAGTTCTTATAATAGAGCATTAAGTCATAGGGTAAAGATTAGGATAATAAAAGCTTCCCCAGATAAGTCTGTTTACCCCAAATTCCTTTGTCCCTACTCTAATTTGTTTACTCATGTAAACTTTGTGCTGGATGTCCCTCACAGGGGGATGTTGAAGGGGAATTACTTGTTAATGGTGTTTATTCTGGGCCCTGGAACCAAAAGCTTTTATTATTTGTAAAACCACTCCTTTAGCCATGTCAATTATCACAAGCATGTTGACTTAGAAACTCTGTTATTAAATCTATACTGAATAAATGTGAGGAGGAACAGGGAGTCACGGTCAGTTAGTTGCAATTGCCCTCTGAAAGCAGTTGATGACCATCCCTAATTCACTCATCACTGTATTCTGTGTGTGTGAGTGCATTCATTCATCTGTCACTGAGTCAGGGTCTGCAGGACAGACCTTCACAGGTGGTGATCAATGTCTCAGGTGGTGACCCCAACATGATCAATGTCTCAGATTGTGACCCTGATGTGACACTTGTCACAGCTGGTGCCTGAACAGGGACATCTATGTGATCAACACCACAGCTGGTGCCCTGTATGAGGAAGTCAATGCCATACAGAGCTAAGAGGTTTAGGATGGAGTTCTTTGGGAGGGAGCTGTAAAAGTTGTGACACTTGCTGCATGGCATGAATCTCTTCCAGGGAGAAACAGGGATTTGCATTTTATTTTATTTTATTTTATTTTTTTTAAGTAAAAATTGTTTTATTGTTTTTGTTTGTTTTTCTTTTTTTATTTTTTATTTTTTATTTTTTTATTGTATTTTAGGTTTTGGGGTACATGTGAAGAACATGCAAGATTGTTGCATAGGTACACACGTGGCAGTGTGATTTGCTGCTTTCCTCCCCTTCACCTGTATCTGGCATTTCTTCCCATGCTATCTCTCCCCAAC